>JAEIIU010055772.1:0-22025 GCA_018874675.1 Drosophila baimaii
GGAGTCATCTCCGACCCTATAAAGTATATATATTCTTGATCAGCGTCACCAGCCGAGTCGATCTAGCCATTTCCGTCTGTCTGTCTGTCGGTTTATACGCAAACTAGTCTCAGTTTTTGAGCTATCGCGCTGAAACTTTCAGGGTAGTCTTCTATTTTTTGCAAGCAGTATATATGTCGGAACGAATCGGACCACTATATCATATAGCTGCTATAACTGCCATTTGCATATTTTCGCTATTTTTTGAGATATTTAAATGAAACTTAATTTGTGCTCCTATTATATAAATACATGTATGTTTATATTTTATAAAAATCTTGTACAATAAGTAACAAATTATCTGCAAGGGTATATCAACTTCGGCTCCGCCCGAAGTTAGCTTTCCTTACTTGTTTTAACTGGTTCGGTTCAAGAAAAAACATATTTCTTTAGGTTTTTTTTTTTAATTATGATTATTATTAAAGTTCTGATGACAGGCTTAGAATATTATTAAAATTGTTAAATGTATTCGATGTTGCTAGAAAATTGGATCGTTAAGAAGGAACGAGGACGAAAATTTTGGACGTTACGGACTCGTACAATTCGAATTTTTGGCATCAGAGACCTCTGTGCATCCTGGGAAGTGCTGACAGGGTCCCTTCGTTGCCTTCAGCCCGTCGTCCGTCGTCGCATTTGAGCTAACTCTGTACGGTTGGTTGCTTCTCTATCAGCTTACGAAGTCTAGCCGTTTCTGCGGTCGTCTCGATATGGGAGCAGAAGTTTTTCCACGAGTTTCTTTGCGCCCTGCGTAGTTCCTTCTTGTAATCCGTGAGTAGGATTTTGTATTCCTCATTGATCATATCATGTTTCGCCTGCTTGGCGATTTTGAAAAATTCGCTGAGGTTATTGCGTCGGAGCAACCAAGGTGGTTTGGTCCTTTTTTTGGTTTTTGAAATTGGGAATGATGCATGGTATGCATGTAGTAATGCTCTGGAGAGGGTCTCTAGGGACTGCTCTACGAGTTCCGCGGATTTTACTATGCGCCGAATGGTTGCGAGCCTTGATTGTTTTTTTTTTTAATTTATCCCAGTTTGTATTCCAAGTGTTCCAAGAGGCGCTTCGACCCGCTTTCGGCAGAGCTGTAATGAGACAGAAGGTTAGCATAGAGACCCGCACGAGTACGGCGGTTATGTTCCTGCTTACCGATTGTGAATAGAGTAGATTGTAGTTTGAGGATTTTAGTCCGACATTAGTATTGCCCGAAGCAATCCATGGCTCTTGGATTAAAGCTATGTCGACGGATCCTTGCTCCATGGCAATGAGGAGTTCCGCCGACGCTACTTTGCTTTTATGGAGGCTGTAATGGGAGTCATGTCAGTGTCCGTGCTCACCTCCACCCGACGGGTTGACTACTATCGTCAGGTCACCGTCCTTCTGCTCCGACGGGTTGACTACTATCGTCAGTTCACCGTCCTCCTCCTCCTCTGACCCGTCTAGGGTCATTTCGTGGGCGGTGTCTAAAAGGTTTCCAGACCTAGGTCCTTCTCCACCTCGCCTGCCTGCAGGGTGTGCGCGTCCTGATCCCCGGGGTGGCGCTTTTTGAGGCGCAAGTATACGCTACCCATGCCCCACGCCATCTTCCCGTATCTGGGATAAAGGATATCCTCCGCCTCTTTGTTGATCTGAAGGACTGCACATTGGCCCCCCTCTTTGGGTTGTGGGCTCGCAAGGTTCAGTACCTTCCAGTCTGCTGTTGGGATTTCGGGGTTCTGTCGCTGTAGCAGCTTCAGCGCCTGGTCCCCTTGGATCGCGATCGGAAAGAGTACCTTTGCCTTTGGCATGGAGGGAATTAATTCCCTGTCCACAACCTCAAGGTTGGCCCCTTCCCACAAGGCTTCCAGCTGGTGGACCGTTTGCGTCAGCCACTTTCGAGTCGGGTCGTCCAAGCACTTCAGGATTTTGACCCCATTTAGCCACCCCGCACCATCAAATGTGGGCATGGAAGCGTTGGGGTCTTCCTCCATCCGTGCAAGCATCGATTCCACGAGCCGCGCGTTCACCGTCTTCCACCGCGCCTCGGACATTTTGCCGCTTGCGTCGCTCCGGTCGATAAGTGCCACGATCAAGTGTCGTTTGGTCACCTCACAGACCTTCGCTTCCTTTTTGTAGGGCTTCTTTGCCATGGAAGGTGTGCAAACCTCCTTGTATGGAGGGTAAGCCTCCTTGGGTGAAGGGCCAGGCTCCTTGGATCGAGCACCAGCCTCCTTTTTTAATGGAGGGCCAGGCTCTTTGGGTCCGCGTTGCCGCTTGCTCCCCGGAGCATCATTGGTGGCACTGTCGGCGGAGCGTTGCCTTTTGTTTGCTAGCATCTCCTCCACCTTGTTGGCAAAGCCGCTCGTCGACTGCATATTGGGAAGTTTGGCGAAATGCAGCCTGCCCTCCTCGACCTTTTGCTCAGCCCAGGCCAGCTTTTCCATTTCCTCTTGGGAGAGGGAAGCCTTATCCTGGAGCCGGTCCTTGATCTTGAGTGCAGCCTTGTACTGCGCCTTCGCCTTCATCCCCTCGCTTGAACGCTTCGGCCCGTCCCTACGCGAGGAGCTGGTGCCTGGTTTCGGCGAGATGAGAAGACGCTCTTCCTCCACGTTTGCGAGATGCATGCTCTCCAGTTCCGAGTCTGTGTGGACGACGGCACCTGTGAAGCTGAGCTGTCTCTGCGACATTTTTGTAGTGGTGGCAGTAGTGTTACAACTGCTATGACCTGCTCCCGTCATAACAGAGGTGTGACCGCTGGCGACACGCAGAGAGGATTGCTCCCCTCCGTGCCCGCCGGTGGTAGCAGTCACGCCTTCCACCGACGTTTGGGCTGACATCCCAGCCCGAGTTGATCTCCTCGTATAGTACATACTGGTTTATTTCAGGGGAACCACCCACTTGCGTTTTAAGCCTACCGCCAGACACCTCCAGCCATGGCAACGGCCCAATTCCTCTCGCCCGAAGGCCGAAGGAAGTGAACTGTTCCCTTAGCTAGACACTGCACGACCTCGGATAGAGCCAGCGACAATGCATTACTCATTGTCCGGGATAATGCAGTGCCCATTGCCCAGGCGGCACCCTCGTGGAGGGTTCAGCTGGAGGATTTTCGCCAGCCCATATTGTCTTATACTATACTATATTCTACTGCATATATGTACATATGTACCGGAATGACCGGAACATTTATCGAAAAATTATAATAGTTTTGTTTTTCTTCAACATATCTAGACCTACGCCATGATATTTTAAATTTAAATGATGAATGGATGCTGAAAATGTTTAGCAACATCGATTCCATCAATGTTATATGTATTAATTTTTTTCAGCACTAATAACAGTTGTATTTAATTAATGTGTGTACTTACACCTACTTATTATTATAAATTTAAGGGTATCAAATCTTCAGCTTGCCGAATTTTTTTTTTCAACGTTACTTTTTTTTTTAAAGACATTTAGAGTAATCCTCTCCGAGACTGTTGGGTAGATTCGCACTTGGTTTCTTTCAGTCTGTAGATTTCTAACTTCTTTTAATAATATTATTATCATTATTATTTGATAACCATGTATTGTTTTATTTTTTTTAGAGCAACCTACTGGAAGTATACCGAAAACACATTCGAGACCCTTCGGCCGATTCTCCACGAGAGGGGATATGATACTCAAGCTATTCGTCACATGGAGGACATTCTCAACTACATTGAGCAGCATCAACTTGGTGTGCAGGGTCTACAGTTGCGTAGTAGCTTTCCCCTTGGCGACTTCCTTTTGGAAACACTGCATCTCTTGGCTGATCACGATCTGGTGAAGCGTGTGGGCGTGGCCAGTCACATGTACGTGCACAAGAAATATATCCGCAACTGGGTGGTGCACACGTTTCAAATGAAGCGGTTGCAGCGGGAAAAGCTGCAAACCCAAGTGGCAGCAGCCCCGGGAACACTTCTAGCCGTCGTTGCTCACAAGCGCAATTTAGACGCCTTAGGTTCGATGGCCACTTCCATGCCGCCCGAAAAGAAGACGAAACTGATGGAGCAAGTTAATAGCACAGGGAGCGAGAGCGACGATGAAGCGGAAGCAGCTAAACCCAAGCGGTCTAGTAGGAGGGTCACTACTGGAAGATCAGACGTCCTCGCTGAACACGCACCTAATCCCATATCAGAGGCTTCACGGGACGCTATTGCCATGCGGCCGCAGCCATGGATCAGGGTGAACGCATCGCTTAACCGTCGCGTCCTCGATCGCTGGCTGGGCGCGGTTCTCAGCGAATGCATTTCACGCGTTGGCTGCACCGTTCACAGTTTGTTTCTGAAGTTCTCGCACATGGTACCTGTGGATATTATGTTTCTTCTGGAGCTCCTGGGAGATCTCGGTTGCACTTACCTAATGGAAATACGGCCACAGAAGGTGCATGTGGAAATGCTTCTGGATAACGATGACCAGGATGGTGAGGAGGTGCCAGCTACGGAGCTCTATGATCCGATGCAGACCTATATTAAAGTACACGGCGGTGCAATCGGTTGCCTCACAAACTTCATTGGCCAAAAGAAATACAATACTGAATTCATTTAATTATTGTATAAAAAAAAAAAAATAAAATAAAATAAACCTAATACAATTTTGTAACCCTAAAACTAGAAGTCTGAAGCTATTTCTTCTTATCAACTTCTTTCCGTTGCATTATTTGTGTGCCTGTTTCATGAGTTATTCTTTTCCCCTAAATGCCTATGATTGCAAAATATTAACTATAGTTTTTAATTTAATTGAAAAACTCAGGCTACATAAATGGAGGACACCTAAGCAGCTCAAAAGCAAAAACAGACTTTCATAATTTTTGTGGCCAAATGTTCCGGTCGAATATATGTAAATGAGGTTTTATAGTAGAAGGTATAAAGTACAAAATTGAATTTTTGAATGGTCGGGCAGATAACGTCCTTATTTAGTTTGTTTCTATACATCAACCGTGCGACTTTTTTCCGATATATTGATTTTTCGCAAAATGGTGAGTGAAAAAAATTTAATTTCACATACCACGTAAAACCTGTTTAATAAAGTAAGCAATTTAAAAGAAAATCCTACGTGAATCGATAGTCAACGGTATTTCGAATATACTGACATCAATTTGAGATCGATCGGTTTAGATTTGTAGGAGTTATATGTCGAAAAAATTACAAAAGAAAATAATATTGCATGTGTTACTTCTCTGCGCTTTAACTTTTTAACTACATAAAATATTCCAGACAGCTATTAGGAACTTTAACAATGAGGGCCTAAAGTCTCTTTAAAAACTGGATCGAAAGTTTTTAATATTCATTTAAATAAGATATTCACAGCGAAAATACCTGTACGCCTTTATTCAGGCTGTAATCGTCACAATTGTTTAATTCACTTTTGGCCGTACTTATCCTTTCTCTGCGCACAATGTTTGGTATTTGGAAAAACAAAAACACAACACATTTGGTTTTTTTTTGGTAGCCACAAATTTGCATTTGAGGTGTTTTAATTTTTGTTTCACTTCTGGTTTCTTAGATCCTCTGTTATTAAAACTTTAGCACATCACTACCGGCGGGGGCGGGAGTTATTTACCGCTTGCCACCGACACGAGGAGCGGCCTTCTGCGTGACCTTAGCGGCCTTCTGCTTGGGTGCCGACTTCTTGGCGGGCGCGGGGGCAGCTGCCTTCTTCGCGGCCTTAACGGCACGCTTCTGCTCCTTAGCCACCTTGATGGCTTGGTCGCGCTGCGCCTTGCGCACCTCCGGCTTCATGTTGCGCTTGGCCATGATCTCGGCCAGCGAGGCGCCGACGATAGCGCGCTGGAACTTCTGTGTACGGCGAGTGCGCTTCTTGGAGGCCTCCTCCTCGATACCCTTGCGGTGCTTGCGGCGGTACAGCACAGTCCATGTAACCTTGCGGGGATTGCGCTTCATCAGGTAGGACCGCTCGCACTTCTTGTCCAGGAAGGTGAAGCTCTAAGAGAGGAAGCGAGTATAGCTGGCTTTAGATATCATGTCTGCGGAGCATTCTGTATACACCTACCTTGCCGTCAATCTTAACCATGGTCTTGCCATGACCGGGGTAGATTTTGTACCCGCTGAATGAACACAAACCGATCCTGGAAACGCAAACAATGTTATATGAAGAAACTGAATTATTTTCACAAAGCTTACTTCATTTTGTTGGCAAATTAATTGCAATTTCAACAAAATCCACGTGTGTGTATGTTCCGGAAACGAAACGAAAAGAAAGAGGAAGAGAGAGCTAGATCTGGCAGACCATGTGCGATATATCGAGTGTGGGCATATACTTTCGGTATTTTGAATCGATATTTTGACTTTAGGGCACGTTTCCACTAGAGTTGCTATTGGTCAATATTTTGTTATTCTTCTGAGGACTTCCAAAATGTGGCTTTTTAAATTCTGCATACTGGGCTAAATACGGCATATTCATTGTGTATAAAACCTTGCGTACATTTGTCAAAATTTTCGTGCTCCAAGTGTAATCCACAACAATGGACTCGAAAGTGCTTCTAGAAAACCACGTCCACGTCCTCGTCCAAAATAGCTGTTGGGTGGTTGAACTTAAAACCACCAGAAAATTCAGGGCTCTTAGAATTATTGTTTATTAAATCAAGTTGCAGTTCAAGTTCATTTACTCGTTTCTTACGATTGTATAGATTATTTTATTAAGTTTCAGCTTATCGATGTGTGTTTTTGCCCAACTACCACCACGATAAGTCAGATTTGTCGCTAGAGGGACTAATTTGGAAACCATATTTATGAATTTGCGTTAGATTCTTTATGTTCTTTGTCACAAAAAGTAAAATAAAGCCCAACTTCTTCAATTATTATATTTTATTTTAGTTCAATTTGAAATTGAAAATGTGAACATAGTTGAAACAGGGCCTTAAACTATCACATGAACGATATGTGATTGTGTCAACTATCACCACCAGCAACTTGAACTATCGAAACACCGTTGGCGCCGGTACTATCGATTGTTTTTTACAATTCGATACTATCGCAAGTGGTCGACCAAGCTGTTTTTCCAGCTCTAGAACGCGGAAAACATTCAACTCCAACAGGAATTAATTAAATTGAAAAGTGCGCATCTTATTTAATGACATTATAGATGTCTGAAAAAAGAACCTGTTGCAAGTCGAAATGGTGAGTGCTTAGAAAATGCCAATGGATCATAATCATCTTCACATGCTGGTGTTATCTCGTTTCCAGATATGGACCTACAACAGTTCCTTAATTTGGAGCGTCAGCAACTACAGAAGGATCGGGAGCGGCTCGCCATCGAAAAACCGCCAACATGCCCCGCCGAACTGATTCTTCAAGCAGCCGATTTCAAAGTGCAATGTCGCAGGACAAAGGAGTCCAATGAACCCGTCGCGGTGTCTCCTTCCTTGGCAACCGACGGCCAACACGAAGAACTTTCTTTTGACTTGGACTTAGGAGCCCTGGAACGGGTGGATGGGGAAGATGGTGGGGAGGTCGTGGCAGACGTCAGCCCATCTAAATCGACCAAGGAATTCGCGAACCAGCGCCAGCTGCTCGTCGGTAGTGCTCGTCAGTACAAGTCGCCAAATGTGTCGCTGCGGCGCAATTTGGAAAGCGGGCGGCCGCTAAGTGAGAACCGCTTGCCAATCCGTCGGCCGGTGAGTACATACATTCATACATTGAAGCTCCACAATGTGCGTTGCGTTGCGCTTCATTGGCGCATCGAATCGCATCGCAAATTTCTCAGGCCATAAATGTGCGAAATTCGTTTTTCTACGCCTCATTGAGCTAAGTTACTCATGTCTTTTCAAGCATTTCCAAAAATCTTACTTAAATCTTAGGCTCAGTTGCACATAAGATTTCATTGTGTTCTTTTCCCTAGAGTTTGCCGTGCGCCATAGGGTAAGTTCCAGGCATTATTATCTTTGCCAATCCGGAAATATTTAATAAAAGTCGTTGAGGAAAAAGTGGTTATTTTTAAGTATTATGAACATTTCTATGTATGTATTTTTAAAACGACACAGACTTTATTTAATACGAATGCACATATCTATCTATTTTTATGTCGGTATAAGCCTAAAAATGTGTATAATTGTAATTATAAACGCCTTGACAATGTTTTCTAGTGCGGTTTCCATATGTTAAAATATTACTAAAACTTAGTGTAAACTAAAAATGTTTGTAGCAGTTGGAAGATAGATTAAAGCATCTACATCTATCTATGCGACTATAAGAGCTAGAGATTCCCAATTCAGATTATGCTCAATTTGAACTGAGCGCTTTTGCACCAACTCCACAACATTTCTATACTCTTTGAGAAATTATTATAACTAACCCTACTTCCCCAACTTCCAATAATTATCTAATTTCTCCTACATCTCCTGATACCACTACATATGGCCATTTTTATGATTTTAAAATTTCGGTTTTAATTAAATGAATATCGAAAGAACAATATCATATAGCTGCCACAGAAACGAGCGGACAATTAACAGGAAAATAATATGAAATTAGCATAATTCGTTATTTTTATTTTTTAGCAAATTTCCATATAAAGTTTTTCATTTTATCAAAATCCCACGACTTCATCATATATCAGCTATATGATGTAGCAATTATCGGTGACCTTAATAAGAACCTAGCGAAATCAGAAAAAGTACCGTGTTTTAATTTATAAATATTTTATACACTCTATTTTTTCCAATCCGATCGAATGGATTCAATTGCGAACTGCAAGGGATTTATTTTTTGTTACAGCGTCATCCCATGTGGATTTTGATTCATATATGTACATACATAAAAAAAATCACCTCTTAACGAGGTAAAACACTAGTGCAATTGCACCTTCAACATACTAAAGTTCTGATAGCAACATTTGTAACGAAAACTGATTACACACATGATTAAATACACTTTCGAAAATGTACTTATTCGGCACGCTGGAATATATCATATCATTCAACGCGTATTTTCAATTAGAATATAACTAGACTTATACACGGGAGAGTTTATCCCCACCGGCCCCAACAGCTCCAATTTTCTAAATTTTCACTCTTACACTTTCACCGCCCTTTCTCCCAAATCAAATGAAATTGTTTAAGTCTTGGTATGCAATTCTTTTAGTTTTTGCGATTCGATTGGTGTATCACTAGTTATGATCGGACCATTACAAAAGATTTTAATTTCTTCCTGTATATATAGTAGTCGCCTTCGCACTCTCTCCTGGTGCGCTTCGTCACTATGTGGACTGCCGTGCACAGTGATATATGTTTTACTTGTTTTTTTAATGCATTATAGTCACACTGCCGTGAACCAATCAGACTTGCTGATATTTTGCTCCATTGACTACAGATTAAATATATTTTTAAATTTATAATTTTTTTAAAATTATAATTATTTAAAACAAGAAGGAAATCCAATTTTGGTCGGAGCCGAAGTTCATATACCTTTGCAGATAAATTTGTACAATTATAATAATAATACCGGAAATATTAATCCGATTTCAATTAAATTTCTAGGATGTGACTACAATCATATTATAGGGCCACAAATGAAGACTAGTTTGCATATATACTGACAGACAGACAGACGGACATGTCTAGATCGGCTCGGCTGGTGATGCTGATCAAGAATATATGTACTTTATGGGGATATGACTGCTTCACTGCGTTGCAAACATCATGGCAAAATTATAATACCCTCAGCAAGGGTATAAAAATATACATATGAGACAAAAAAAGGAAATAAATGAAAAGAAGAAAAAAAACAACGACTTGCTATCTTTTAGGCTATTTGAAATTCCGAAATGCATCCTTGAAAATTATTCCAGACAATTGATAAGTAAAAAGGTTTTTAAAAAATGTATTTTGTTGTCTCTAAGGGGGTGGGGGGTTATGGGTTTTCACTTTCAAAAAATAATTTGTTTTATTTTTGTCTTATCTTGTTGTTTAACATTTAAAGAATATGTCCTCAAAATTTTAATTCGATCTAAGCAATATTCTTGAAGTTATTGTTAAATTAGTCTCGGGGTCTTTAAGGGCGGGGTAAGGGGATCATACATTTTAAACGCGTTTTTCTCAAAACTACTACAGAACAGAGTCAAAATTATGCTCAATAATGTATAGAAGGTTTGAATAAAATGTCTCAATCGGTATTTGAGATAAAAAATCACAAAAAAAGTGTTTTTTTTACGCTGAAACCCATTTATCTCGAAGCCAAGATCTTCAAAATTGGTTAAAAACTCCAACAAATATTCTTTGATGTACTCGCTATGGCGTATAATCGTCCTAAGGTTATGGATTTTAAACATCAAATTTATTGTTTTCATTTTTTTCTAAGACAGTTATAATAAAAGGTTTTTTCGTATAAATCCTATGATGCACCATTTGATTGGAAGTTTCCGGCTTACAGTTATTTCGGAATCATCATCATCATCACCATGACCTCTGCAAATTTTGAATTTAAAGATGGGTATATACATATGCACCATAAAATAGGTTCTTAAAAAAAATGTTATATTCATACCAGAATATGAGGCCGAAAGGGTGGTGTAACTCATTAAAAAAAATTATGCTAGTTCCGTAATTGCATTCTTTATAATAAAGCTTTGTTTCCACAGCATGTAATTCATAGTACAAATATTTTGAATATTGTATTGTATTTTATTGCACTTCTTCGTTTTTACTTTTTTAAATTATGCATTCGATGGAAACTTCCACTTACAGTTAATAAATCATTTGTTGTCCTGCCTGCCACCCTGGCGGAGATATTGTCACTTGACTTCTGTAGCTACGCTAGGCGGCCAAATTAGTCCGGGATTTTAATTATTCACATTATTGCCTTTGAAATGCCGTGTTTTGTTGCGTTTTCGTCGTGTCGTGGCCTCGATTCCTTCCGCTATCAATGTTGCATGGCCCATTGTAGCCTCTGTAGTTCGCTGTCGATGTTGTGTGTTGGCTATTGTTGCTGTAGTACATTCCGTGCTCCAGTTAGCATTCTGCCGGCTCTGCCGTGAACAGGCCAGCCATTCGTTTAATGAATTGGCTGGCTGGCAGCGCTCTCAGTTGTAATTTGAAGCTCGTTTGTTGCGCTTGCTTTTGTTTGGGCCTGAACTTGAAATTACCTTGCTTGCATATTTTGCTATTCTCTGAATCCCCCAACCCATACCTATGTATATGAGGTAAGCGGAATGTGGAGGCGTGTCCCTTATTGCCGGCGAATCAGAACCAACGAACGGAACAAAACGAATGAGGCATATTCTAATTGACTTAATTTAGACAGTTAACCCAAAAAACCAAAGAAAAAACAACAAATAAATGACGTAAATCAAGTATTGAACGATTTCTAAAAATACCCAACTGTTACACTTTAAGTTTGAGTTCTCAGGCTAAAATGCAACATTTCGTGGAGAACTGGAATGTATATAAAATATTTATATAATTTCATGTTTGATGGGAAACTTTGTTATTCACTAAATCGATCTGTGTGTGTGTGTGTGCAAGTGTTAGGATCGCCCACCTGTCAACACCGCCCTTCCATGGTTCTCATAAATTTTTAATTAAGGACTTCAGTTATAGTTGGAGACTTGGCAAACCAAATTTTGTTTTTTTCCATAGCTTCAATATCAATAATTGTACTTTGGTGTTAACATAAAATCCGTATATATTTAAAACTGAAGAGTATTGAAACGCTTTCGTTTGTACTTTATTTAACCATCGAAGCGCTCCACATACTTTTGATTGAGGTCCGTTGTCCCCGCTTTTCATTCCGCCGGGCTGCCCTTGAACTTATACTGATGCGTGGCGACAACAAAGGCGTTCATTCCCGTTCAGCTTTCACACCGCGCATTTTGATTAGTTTTCGCACATTTCGTACATATAACCTAACAGGCACTTAGTTAACCCAATTTCGATGCGACACGCAACTGAATTCGATGAATGGCCGTAGTAAAAGGAGCCCGAAGAAGTGGTCTCACTGAGTACAGTGGGGTGTGTCGGTAAAAGGTTAAGAGGTTGAATGTTTTAGGTGTGATAGATCTTAACTAAAACCCAAATGTTGTACTATATACAATGTATGAAGGGTCGGCTTTGGTAGGATGAGAGAAAAAGAATTTAATTTAAGCAAAGTTTCTTCTTAGGGACAGTCTAGTACATATTCACCTAAAATTAATTAATCTGAAGATGGAGGGGTCCCTTAATGATTACTTTTCAATATATTGGGGGAGGAAGTTCCAAATCATACAAAAACGTGGTTACGTAATATGTATATATATATATATCAAAGACTAGAAGTGTATCAAAGACTAGAAGTGTATCGCGCATACATATGAATTGCCATGTGTGCGTACAGATCAATAATATAATTTCAATACAGCCTGGAGCCAGCTCTAGAGCCAGCCTGGAAAATTCGTGTGGGAAAAATCATATGGCGTTACTTATCTTAAACTTATAGTATTTCTTTTACATTTAAGCTGGGTTTTGTTCGGCTCTACCTTAATTTTCTCTAAAGGACAAATTCCCTACTAATCCACTGTACTTAGCCGGGACTATCGGGTCAACTACTTTTATTAAGCTCAAAGCAGACTTGCCCACATTTCCCCTGCCTGAGATGAGCTGCGTGACCATATACCTAAGCTAGCTCCTTGCCACTCCTCCTCCTTAACTTTCGCGTCTTATTTGCAGTCTTTATTTTGATAGTTTCCTTGACCTGAATTGCTGGAAAGTTATGGGTTTTTTAACATTCGCTGTGGGACTATTATTAATCGTCTTTCACAATCTCCTGGTTAATTGCGCATCATTATGCAGAGCCCAAAGAGCTACTCGATTGTCCTCGCTCCTTTAACCAGGCACTCAACTTAAATTATGAAAACGTTAAAACCTACTTTAATTAAGGTGCACATCATCATTGCTAATACAGAGTGAAGCGTAATGCATGCAGGTAACGTGCCAGTAAGGGAGAACAGCTGGGCCTTGTTGATAAATTGGCGTGGCAAAACGTCTCAGCCCAATGCTAAAGGCGCCTACCAGCTTTAGGAACAGTCCTCGTCCTTTATATTATTATATTTGTTACCTCTTATACGGAATAGAGAGGCATATAAGGCGGACTCTAATAATACTAAGAGGCAGTGCAGTTATTGTTGCCAAGAGGGAGAATTAAAATTAATAATTAATATTGACAGAATTAATATTTTCAACTTGTTTCTTTTTATCCTAAAAGAAAGGTTAAGAACAAATTGGTAAGACCATTAATTTCAATTCCCATATGCACCCTCTTACTCGCACAAAGTTTAAAGCGTAAAAATATAAAAATACATAGATATACATAGATAAAGAAAGTAGGTATGTGTGCTTACAGATATAGAATGCTGCAGAATGCTTACAAGAGAGCAGCTCGCTCTCTTTGAGTGCTTAACAAAATATCAAGAGAGCCCGGGAAAAATTCGTTCTTATCTTGAACTTCTAAAGTCTTTGCTTAGATCTTAGATATCACTGTCTGGGCATTGTTTTGTAACAAAAGTCTTAATATTCTTAAGATTTATGTATCACTATGAAATATCCATTCACTATTCAGTACTGGATATTGGATCAGTCGAACTCTTGTCTCCGGATAGTTGTGTGGATTTGTATATAATTTTGTTGATGCCATCGGTGCACGCGATTTGCGACGTCGCGTCGACGGCATACAAAATTATGTGCAAAAATGGCAGTAGGCATTGTGGAGTGTTTGGTGGAGCAGCTCCTGCTTCTGCTTGTGCTGCTCGAAGAGCTGGTGCTGCTGACCCCAAAAAGCGAAGTCTGGATAATTTGTGCCCTCACCTCACCCTCCGCATATACATACATATGTAAAAATGTATACAAGCTTCTTGATGGTGGTTAGTAGTGTCGCCGAACGGAGCCCGCAGAATTGGAGAAAGAAGGAGCGCGATAAGGAATATATAATAATAAATACATGCAAACACTCTCTTTCGCACGCAGGATGATATGGAGCAATGGGTTACGGACACATTCTACTCCTACTTTCCCGGCTTTAACAATGAAAATCAGAAGCGGCAAAATTATTTGCGTGAGCGACAGCGCGAGAACCAGCAGAACTTTCTCAAGCACCAGGCAAGTGTCTGGAGATTACCATAAAATATTTATTCCAATTATGTGGCAGGCGCTCGTTAAGCGCTCAGCAGTGTGAAATTTATGAGCTGACTAATAATTGTTTGCTTTTGCTCAGATGCTCCATCCGCCGGTCACCAACAAACATCAACGACCGGGTCACGTAAAGAAGACATCGCAGCCTGCTCCTGCCCCTGCCCCGGAGAAAGCCCGCTCCTCCAGCCAATCCAGCACAAGTATCTCCAACCAGAGCACAACCGATAAGACTGACCTAGAGTTAATTGTAAATAGTAATCCCAATTATGTGCCGCCCAAAATACGGCCGGGCACCACACGTCACAAACTTCTCCAGGATCTGGGCCATGTGGAACTCTCGAATATTGTAACAGGGGATGGCATTATGGAGCGCAATCTGCGCAGTGCTGAGCTGGAAACAGCTCGCAAGAAGGATTACCAGCGTGATCTGATGCAGCAGATTGAGGATAAGCGTCGTTCCATCGAACTGCTAAGGGAAAAGGAGCGTCGCCAAGAGGAGGCTTTGACCAGGTAAGTACCCTTTGTTGAATACAAACTTAACCTGATTTATTAAATGTTAAATTCCAGACGGCTGGAGGCACAACTCAAGACAATACAGTTGGAGGAACAGTTGGAAAGGGAGCGTCTGCGGGCTGAAAAGGTAACAGTTAGTTGTGATAATCCTAGCAGAATCCAAAAGCAACAACACTAGTTTTGAAATACTACAAGAAATTGAGTTGGGGTTAATAAGAAGTAATAACCTTAGCTCGTAAAACAACCTAAATCGATATGATCATGCAATTTCTCTCGCAGAGAGATAGTGGGATTCCATTGCAATATATAATCACAATTTTAGGAATGATCCATAAGGTAAATGAGTCCATTCAACAAATTTGGCCCGTACCTTTGACATTCACCCATAGACTTTATAAGAACTGATCAAAAATACCGACAAATATTGATTATTAACGATTATTTCGTCAGTGCATTTCGAGGTCTTCTAACACTTCTCAAATCGCATATTGTTTTAATGCCCTTGCAGGGTATTATAATTTTAGTCAGAAGCTTGCAACGCAGTGAAGGAGTCTGACCCTATAAAGTATATATATTCTTGATCAGTATCAACAGCCGAGTCGATCTCGCCATGCCCGTCTGTCCGTTTCTACATAAACTGCACTCTCACTGCTATATATGTCGGAACGGGACGGATCGGACGACTATATTAAATAGCTGCCATAGAAACGCTATGGACAAATTGACATATTTTCAAGATATGTGAATGAAACTTCATTTGTGACTCTTGAATAATGTTAAAGACACATCGTAAAAATTTCATTGAAATTGGGCCAATATTTCCTATGGCTGTCATAGGAACGATTGGTCTAAATTCATATATTTTACATATGCATATCCGATGATCCTTGATGTGGGTCAGGAAAATATTTCTGCATTTCGGTCGAGGCAGAAAGACAGACAGCTTGGATATTAATGATAGCTTGAGTCGGTTTATCACTGTGGAAGGCAGTCCACGTAGTGACGAAGCGCACCAGGAGACTGTGCGAAGGCGACTACTAATATATACAGGAAGAAATTAAAATCTTTTGTAATGGTCCGATCATAACTAGTGATACACCAATCGAATCGCAAAAACTAAAAGAATTGCATACCAAGACTTAAACAATTTCATTTGATTTGGGAGAAAGGGCGGTGAAAGTGTAAAAGTGAAAATTTAGAAAATTGGAGCTGTTGGGGCCGGTGGGGATGAACTCCCCCTCGTATTAGTTTAGTTATATATACGCTGCAATATAAAAAAGGGGAAAAGGCTGGATTAGTTTTTAAGATTTTATCCACACGAATATAAAAAAGGGGAAAAGGCTGGATTAGTTTTTAAGATTTTATCCACACGAACATTTTCTATTGTTGCGTGCCGAAAAAGTANATTTTCGAAAGTGTATTTAATCATGTGTGTAATCATTTTTCGTCACAAATGTTGATATCAAAACTTTTGTATGTAGAAGGTGCGATCGTCACTAGTTTTTTACCTTGTTAAGAGGTGTTTTTGTTTGATTTTGATGAGGATACGGCATCGATATCGTTCAAGTGCATCGCTACGGACTTGACCTTTTCGTTGGGACGGGCAGGAGGCGGAATAACCTTACATCCCTTTAACCTGGTCATGTTGGAAGAGGGTTCCAACAACTCGCCTCAGAACGAGTCTTGATGTTGATTTTATTTTAATTTCTTCGTGGTGAATGGCAACTTTCCCGATGTAAAAGGCAACTTTTTAGTGTTGTAACCATATCGACTGGGTGTTTCACCTGAAATAGGAACCTCATCATATGCACTATCATGTACGGTGGATGGTAAATGGTCCCTAGTGTGAATTAACTACTCCTACAACCAAAGACTCTCTACTTACTAAGACGCCGAACTCCATACGATTTTTTTTCTCCCAGCGCTGGGTACTGGCTTTCTTGCAAGAGAGATTTTTAGATTTTTGCGCTCTCAACTATGCTATTTTCGTCACGAACAGATAAATTACTTTCATATGGCAAATCAAATGTATGATCGTTACTCATCTTCGTAATTCTAGCAACTTTGGCCTTATTCTACGGTGAAAGAGAAAGGGAGAGAGGTAGGGGCACAAAAATTCCTATATGTATGTGCAAATCATTTTCCGTAAAAGCACTTGGCGTCAAGAGACCGATGTCTGTTCTCCCACTTTAACCTTAATTCCCTTCTCAATCGAGTCAGTGGGTAACCAGCACGTGGCTAATTTTTTTAATAAAACGAGGACCAACCTTGAGAACTCTGGTAAAATCAGTTATTGGTTAAAGCGGCGAATAAATCGAATGTGAACCTTGGGTTTATTTATATAACTTGATGTTGATTAGGCACCAAAGACTTCGATAAACTTAATTGTTATTGATTTACATTACTGTTAGATGTCCCAATACTTGCTATCAGCATAAAAGCGCTCGACAGCGAATATTTAATGCAATTGATAGGACTATTTCGGTCCTTTAGTATTAACCGAACTAATAGCAGATAATTGCAAATGTGCTTTGGCTAAGTAATTGTTTTAATCGTTATACATTCGCGCACTGTTCGCTTGCAGGCTCGCATTGACTCGGAACAGAACCGCTTGATGCGCGAACAGTTGCTGACCAAACTGGAACAGGATGCCCAGTTGCTGCATGACAAAGGAAGGGGAACCAACAATCTAGCCGAAACGCCCAAAACCACGCGCATTACCAGCAACCACGACAACAAAGTGTATAAATACTTCAGTAACTCGGCACACCACGAGTACAGACGTGGTCAGCCCCTGCCGGCGGCCGTTGATCTGGAGTTTGAGGTCCCGCAAATGGCCAAGATTGAACGCGAGTGCTTCCACTTGAGCGAAAAGATTTGTCCGCTCTGCGACGAGCCGCTGAAGAACTACGAGAGCTGTTGCCTGCGATGTCAGAGGAAGTTGGCGCTCAAACTGAAGCAAAGGGATGTCACGAGAGAAGAAAAGCAGCTCGAGGGCGACTCCGAGGAGAGCAAGAACCAGGAAGATGATCGCGAGGATGACGATCCCAACGAGCACAATTGTCAGAGCAGCTATGCCTTGGTGTGCCACAAATGCGAGCGCCTGTATGCCATGTGTGGTGACTGTTTGGCCAAAAGCGATGTCTGCCGCGCCTGCCAGCGAGAGCGGAAGGTCTGCATGAACTGCCGTCGAAATCTGTGCTCTTTCTGCCTGGAAGAGATCGCTTGTGGCAGGGACACGGAACGCACACATATCAACGAAAAGAAGGAAACCCAGCGGGGAGAGCCTTCCGGGGACAATGCCTTTCAAGTCCTCGAACTGAACTATTCAGTGCCGCCAGCTAAGGACTTAACCGATGTCGTCTCACCCCCGTACTCTCTTAATATCGCACGCAATTCGATTTTCCATGACGACCACAAGGACACGCCATTCAAGGCGAATATCATTGACCAGCTTCCGGCAGCCGCCTCAGGCAGTGTCAACACCAGCTTTGAGCTGGACAGTGCCGACGAGCAATCCATGGAGAGGATGCGACGTCAAACGGATCAGCGGTTGTCCCGCTACCTCCAGAACTACGGCGATCTGGCCACCAAGCAGCACCAGAAACAGTTAGAGTTGCAACGCAGCAAGAGCGAGTCGCGTCACCGGGGCACTCAAACAACGCCGCAATCGTTAGCCAGACGGGATGTGGTACTGAGGGAGGCGGCGGGTCACAATTTGTCAATGCCACTGCTGCGCGAGATGCCAAAAATGACGCGCCAGGAAACGACGTTTGCAGGACTACCAGAGAATGGCCAACGAAAAATGGACAACCTGAAAAAACGCTGGGAGGTATGTACACAATTGGTTTTTCATATTATTTGTATTTAAAACTATGAGTTAAAGAGTGATAACTATTATTTCGCAACTTATACTTACACTTTGCACAGTTTCGAGGGTAAATTAATAACACCGGAAAAAACATGACAGACTTGTGCAAGGTTTTAAGATGTTCTCTTCTATTTCTTTGCTTTTTGTTTTGCTTTTACCAATAGAAAACATAATATTAACATTTCTATAACTTACAAAGGTTAGGAATAAAAGGTCAACATATTTTAAGTTTCTGTCTATCAGTGTGAAAACATAAGGAAGAACCGATACCATTCTTGAAGATATGTTGGAGGTTATACTGTCAGTTAACAATAATAATATATACAAAGTAAAGATATATATAAATAAATATAAAATTGGCATTATTATTTCATATAATAAAATCAGTATTGTTATGCATTTTTTGTAACCTTGGTTTGAACCTGAGCCTGCTTCCAGAATACCGACGAACCAATTCGCAAACCGGAACTTAATCAGTCGTTCAGGTATAGGTAAGGTGTTTAAACAAGTGTAGAAGATAATTTTGTTTTTTTTTTGTTTCGCCGTTTATTGTATTTAGGAACTAGGAAATAATTATACAAATGTTGAACAGTTATCAAGTGGATATTGAAGAATAACAAACATTGCTTAGCTTAAAAGAAAACGAAGAAAAGAATAACAGAAATTAAATCACAAAATTTGATATAGGCAATTTTTGGAGTTGAAGTTTAAATTGTCACTTTTATCCTCGTTAAGAGGCGTTTTTGTTTGATTAATATATTATTATAGTATAGTAGTATTTTAGTATATCAAACAAATTGCAGGGTCACAGGATTGTGAAGAAGAATAAGTACAAAATGAAGCGCATGACTGAACTGAGTACTTTCAATCTAAGACTAAAACAAAAAAACGGTTTCTTAAAATAAGGAGCAGGCAATGATGTTCGTGCTTAGACTGGAAATTAATATTAATTAGCTCTGGGGCTTTTTCATCTCTAGTTTAAAATATTATTTTATTTAACCAACTGTCTAAATGAATTAAAAGTGTGAACAAATTATATTTTGGTTCGGTTTTATTCACAGGTACCCGCCGTGCAGAAGTTCACCGTTTCTACATCTTCGCCCAAAATCCTTACCCAAGTGGGAGCCATCCGAAAACAATTACAGGCGGCGAGATTCTTTGATGATGTAAACGTTGACCCGGACGATTATTGAAACTCAACGACATTTTTTACTATAAACTGCAAAAAATGTTTGTGCGAATTTTCGAAATTCACAAAATTTTCCATCCAAGCAAAAACGAATTTAATTCTCTCCAACGTCTTCATTATTTAACTCAAATTTGGTTTTGTAAAAAAACTTTTCTGGAGTTATAGCTTTAGAGAAAGCTGATCGTATGTGCTTCTATTATTCCATAAGCCTTAAAGTTTGTTAACGTTTCTGTTCTTTTGTTTACGGATATACACATATTAAAAATGAAAATGTTAATTGAAAGAATATTAAAACAAACTTGCCTCTACACATAATTGTTTCTAAACCTTTAAATAAATACCAACAAAATGTTTGGAAAATCATTTAGGAGTTCTGGTGTTCATGGTAATTTATGGATTTATGGAGTCAGTATCAGATGGTGATGGAGGGAAAGAGCTAAAAGAACAGTATTTCTGTAATAATTCAGATCGATAGGAACATGCGGAAGAACGTGCCAACAGCCAACTTGAATCGTCATTTCGTTGATTCTGGCAACTATGGGATCTAGATCTCAAAGTGTGTAGGCGGTTGCATCCTCTGCATCAAATGCATCAAATTCAATAAATTATCTGTCGAAAAACCACCATCGTTTTTGAACTTTAATACCCAATCGACAAATATTGCTTGTAATCCCGCGCTCTGATGTCTTTTATAAATCACATTGAAATATAAGCTATCTCCGATTTATTATGAGTGGAGTTTATCTAGTTCCCCTAGTCTGGAATAAGTCACTGGACCACATAATAGGTCTTACAAACCAGACGGTGGAACAAATGCTCATATGACAAATATTTGGTAGAGTTGTCTATACATATATTAACGATATTATTTATATATTTAACTGTAACTAAACTAAACATAAACAGAGAAAAAATATTCGAAAAATGCTAACTATATTGATTCTCTAGGGGAGCTTGGTGGCATAATAATTGGGCGTAATTAGTTGAGCCGTTATGTGAAATGGAAATAAATGTCCTTAGCAAAGCAGCAATCACTTTTACCTGCAAATATGTAGGTCGAGCCGGATGGCTAGCCGAGTTCTCCTATCATGAAGAGCAGACAGATGTACATACAAGACCAAATGTTCGCGGGATAGAAATAAAGTTTAGGGACTAAAGGTCAAAACACAAACAATAAATTTGTTCAATACGATGGATATGTACGGACCTAGTTGAGTAGGGTTCCAAACGAATAAAGCGTACTTCAGCTTAGACCGTACAAAAACAAAAAACAAGCTGAGCCTTGTATACGGGTTCGAAAGTTGGGAAGCATTTGCATTTCACAAACCCATAAAAAAAACATGCCTTTGGAACTTTTTTGAAAATAAATTTTGAATCGAACATAAGACTTTGGTATTAATGACGTAGGATAAAAGTATAAGTCGTTTGCTATATCAACATTTAGACCAATTAAACGGAAGTCTAATTCGGGAACACAAAGTTTAAACTCTAGTTATATCATTCTGGAGCAGCTCACTATTAAGAAATGAGTTCACAAACTTGAAGATATGTAGATAGTTAGCAAATACAAATACCAATACTCATAATATATACCCATATACTTATGTATATATTGAAAATATCAACGCACTTTTTGCGAAATAATCGTATGTGACCTATTAAAACCCGTATGACATTCGATACTTTCGCGAAAATGCGTCAATATATGCACTCGTGAATAGCACATTTTAGGCATCACATTCGCTGTTCAATACTCGTGTATGAAGAGGATATTTTACAAGTTCTGCAGATCTCTGCTACCTATGATCCTAAAACCCTCTAAAAGTGAAAATCAACCAAATTTTATGCTTTAACATAAATATATTTTTTTGTTCATTGCAATTGTCGTCTCATCGATGGTTCAAAAGGTGGTTCCATGTTTCGTTTTACCACTGCTGGGCGTAGACGGGGGCGTACTGCGAGTAGGCGCCGGCGGATCCGTAGCTCGGAGCTGGAGCACTGCATGGGACTGGGGCCAGGTTGGGCTGGCAGCTGAAGAGGTAGTTCTTGGGGCACGGCGGGGCCGGGATGGAGACCGGAGCGGGGGCGGCGTATGCAGCAGGAGCGGGGGCGGCATAAGCAGCAGGAGCAGGAGCGGCATAAGCTGCAGGAGCGGGGGCGGCGTAAGATGCAGGAGCTGCCGGCTTGGCGTAGCCACCTCCATAGGATGAGCCCAGCATATTCTCCTCCTTGTCGGCAGCAACAACAGCCAGCAGGCAGGCGAAGGTGGCGATGATAGCGATGCACTTCATGTTGAGGTTTGGTTG
>JAEIIU010055778.1:0-17028 GCA_018874675.1 Drosophila baimaii
CTCTCAGTTTTAAAGCTTTTTGAATGAAACTTTGCATATAGTCTTCTATATACTCTCACTGCTATATACATGTCGGAACGGGCCGGATCGGACGACTACAATATATATCTCTCATAGAAACGAAATGGAAAAAGTAGCATATTTTCGCTATTTTTCAAGATATTCGATTGAAACTTTACTTGTGCTTTTATAATATAATTATAGCCATCTCCTAGAAATTTTATTAATATCGGACCAATATATCATATAGCTGCCTTAGGAAAGATCGGTCTAAATTCATATTTGACATATGAATTTTACATTTTGCATACATTTTACATTATACATGTTCTATTTTTATCAAAATCGTTTATAATAAATAACAAATTATATGCAAGGGTATATAAACTTCGACTCCGCCCGAAGTTAGCTTTTCTTACTTGTTAAATCTAATTAACTAAATCCATGAACTATTCATAAACGTTAGAATTAGTAAATATATCAAAAAACAACAAATTAATTTATTTATCGGTATAATTAGCTTGTTAGCCACTTCTACTTCACTTTTTTCAACTTTTCCCTTCTGAATTACACAAATTAATGCAAGATGAGCCGGCCATATGGAAATGGTTGCATACTTTTGGGCGGTATTCAAAAACTGGAAACTTACCAATTGGGTGTATAAATAAATACAATAATTAAATAGATAAAATGACAGGCCACTTTGGGAATAGTTTCAGATTTCTTACATATGTATAAAATGATGAATAGTTTAATGGCGGACGTTCCCACAACGCGTTTATATCAAAGTGAAGTTGTATTTCGGGAAAGGCTATGCTTTCATACTAGTATACAACAATTGTTCTTGTATATAAATATATACTTCACTAAATATTCATATTGAATAGCAAGAGAGTAAATATTTATTCAATAAACCGAGATTTCCAACAAGAACTACTCTTGATTTCAAAAAGCGCGCGCTAAGGTGAATTCCTCTTTTCACCTAATTCGGCATGTATAGCTGCACTCCTCTGTCGCACGTGTCGCTTGCAGGCGCCGCTGCCTATTGCTGTTGCCTCGCACACTTCAACACATCAGCTGTTTACATCCCACCACGGCACAATAGGCATAATTATACTGTACTTTTCGTATCATGCATCCACGCCGTCGGCAGCGGCAAGCGGCAGCGAAATGTGTGCCTCTCCCGCAGTTTCTCCACCAAACTCTACAACGCTCGACCGGAGCAGACGCGCAGCTCGGAAAGTTGGAAAATGAAAATGCATTTATAGCAAAGGTGCGCGCGCCGATCCACCCCCGTGAATGAATCTGTGCTGGCTCAGCTGTTTGGCATCATTTTTGCCCCTGCGTCCAGTGGTTACACAAATCCCAAGCTCCGAATCCGCGATAATAGCGCCAAAGGTGCCCAGTGTCGTCAATTATTAGCCCCGCTGCCCGCAGAGATCCGTGCAATCCGTGCGGAGAGAAGAACCAAACAATAGTCTCCGTCTCGCCTTCGCTACCGGTCGGTCGGTCGCTTTGCCAGTGGGCGTCCGCGTCCGTGCGTGTGTATCTGTGTGTGGTGCTGTGTAGGTGTTGCTGGCATTCTCAGAAACGCTTGGGCAGAAGCCAAAATGTGTGTGAACGCTTAGGCAACCGCGCAAATAGCGCATCCAAATAAGAGGGAACCGTAAGCGAAAATCAATAACGCCGACCCGCGGGCCGCGGGCCGCGGCACAACTCATTACGCAAAACAGCAGCGAAAATGTCTACAACGGCGATGAGCTTGCCCCGGACTGCGCAGGCCGCTGCACTGCAGCAGGAGTCGAGGCAGGGGCGCGACGCGGAAGTCGACGCCGAAACCGACGACTTCGGCGCCGATGGCGGCCGGAGAGGAGACGCAGCAGTGGCCCCGGTGCAGGCGGCCCCCGATAGTGGGCGTGCTTCGGCCACGGAATTCGATGGCGTGCCCGAGGAGCCGGCCATCGCTACGACGCAATTGAGGGAAAACGCAGGACGTGGCAGCGGCGGCGGCGGCGGGGAAGCTTACGCCAGCCGCGGCTCCCACACGAAATGGTATCTCCTGCCCGAGGAGGAGGACTCGTCGTCAGCAGCTCCTTTGGAGGAGTGCAATGGCACATGCCCGGCTGAAGGGGACGCTACAGCGATGTAAGTTGAGAAGCCATTAAATTGGTAGTAGGAGTTCCACGAATATGTCGTCCAGGACACAAGGCATCTGGAATATTTCTCCCCCTGATTTAATCCGATTTAACGCAGTTAATTTCGCGGTCCATTGACCAGTTGCTCCTGCTTCTTGACCTAGTGTCCGTTGACTTTTCCCCTCTGCCTCGATGTTGTCGCCTACAGCCCGCTCTGTTTACGGACCTAATCAGCCGTACATAATTCCCCGTGACCTGTTGAGGCGTCAATAGGACACACAACTTGCCGTCCGGCCTGCTCAGGGCACATTTGACTCTGCTTTTCCCCACAGCAGGCTGACTTATTTTGGGATAAATGTTTGGCGGCTTCTCTACCCTCTGCCGCAGGCGGCTATTTTTGGAAGTGTATGCAAAAAGTTGCTCTGTTTAATATTGTCATGGCGTCGAGCATTTTCCGTTGGCTCTTGGGGCTTCTATACCTTTTGCTCGCAGAGCCAAGGGTATGCCAAATGCGCTGCAGTGTATGAATGTCATTAGCCCTTAAGGAGGTGCTCTCTAGGACACAGCCAAACAAGTGTACTTCGGCTCCCCGAGGTTAGGCTCCTTTCATGTTTAGTTTGCTTTTATTTTATTTTTTTTAAAGGTGTCGCGTGTAGGGTATCTCAGAGTCGAGGCACTTGACTATAAGATTGCCTTTTGTTTATATCTTTATCTCTGGTTGGGGTGCAAATATGTACATAAATGCGTAGTGTAACGCAGAGATTACCAGTTCTTAGAAGGATTGGAGCGACCACAAGATATGACTACTCGCAAAGGAGAACAGAAGAGCGACTCAATCACGCTTAAGTTAAAATGTATATAACTCCATCCGTTGCGTCACCTGGTGGGGGAAAAGACCTGGCCACCGGATTCCTCAGCCTGGACGGCATTCCGATCGAACTGGCAGTGCAGATGCACCATTTATGGACGACGCTTGTCAGCAACTAAATCTTTCACTGTCACATAATAAGTGGCAGTGGTCAGTCAAAGCAATTTATGCTCGGACTTCGGCTTATGCAACGACCAATGTACATAAGTTGATTAAATAATTTGGGTTTAAATGCTGAAGATTCGATTCTGTTAAAAGTCAGAGTTTATGCTTGGAGTTTCCTATTTTTCTACCCTCCATCAGGGAGAACAAGGTACATACACATGTGTACATGTGTATATGTGCAATCAGGTCAGGCTCGGTATACTTTTTCAATGTTTGTTTGGTTGACCCTATTTACTCATAAAGACATCTACCGACTTCTAAGAGTGGGCGAAGGCAAGATAAAACGTATAAATACAGCCGAACGTTTCCGGCTCGTTCCAACTGCCATTGCCGTGAAGAGAATTGTGTTTGGTAATAGGTTTATAATTAAACGTGGAAATGCGGACTACTGAAAGAGACTTTGAGTTAAGAAGTTGAGTTGTTTCTTTTGAGGCTAGAAAGAAGTGTTGAAGCGAAGACTCTACTTACTAAGACGCCGAACGCCACACGCATATTTCGTGTAGGACATAGCGCAACGTCCTAGCAAAGACGGTTGCCATGGTTGCCGATTACTGTATGTGTGTACACACATTCTCACGCATTCTATTTTTAGATTTTTACGCTCTCAATTTTGTGAGAACGGGAGAGCGCAATTTTCGTCCAAAAACAGAAAGTGTTGCTTGTGTATGCCAAATCAAATGTTTGGTCGTTACTCATCTTAGCAGTTCTATCGTCTTTGGTTGAACTGACGTCTAGCCGGGCCACAGACTATCCACACTATTAGTCAGCTAGTGATGAAATTCTACAGCAATTGCGGAAGGTTGGCTTATCAACCATAAGGAGAACACTCCATTCTATGGAGGTACGTGACTAGTTGTCTTCCCAAGATAAACTCCCCTGCAGACAACTAACAACCACACACAGTAATTACAGTGTTGAGCGTTGTTTCGAAATCAAAATCAGTTCCCCGAGTGATTGGTCTTATAAAAGGCCCATGTGAAAGGCCCTTAATGTTATTTTTATTATTTTCAAATGATCTCTGGAAGCAGTATACGACGATTTTCGGAGAAACACTCATTCCGTTTCGAAATTGTACGTCTGCAGTGACAGCTCCGCATTTCTCCTGGGTGCAGCAGTATCAAATCGCTCCAATTGCGCATAATGACTGCACCAGGACAGGTGTGATTAGGTGAATTTCCCATCCGATATCATTGTCGGGTGCCTGGGCGGGTGCATTAAATAATAAGCCCGACAAACACCAGGCAGCTCTTTTCCCAAACCCGTTGCGTAAATCTCTGTTTGCGAAGGAGCAACAGCCTCAATAGACACGTACACGGGTGTAGAAGGAAGGCCCACTGCCACTCCCTGGGTTGTTGTAGCCTAGATTAACACATATTACCACTCATTGCCACGGTGTGCAGCCAGGTTTCACAATTGAGTGAAATGTTCGCCGCTCGTTAAATATATTGACAGCGCTGCGGCAGCTCCCAGCTCCCAGCTAGCAGTGGAAAGTCGTATTTTTGGGCACGAAAGCATTTGGATAAAATAATGTTTAATTATGTTACATATAAGATTCCCCAAGCAGCAGCGTCGGCCGGGGAAAGTTAGCGCTAAGGCAACCGCCACATCTGCTGACCATGCGTTGCTTGGTGCTGGTTCGTTTCCATTTCCATTTCCATTTCGCTGGCAGTGGCAGTGGCAGCCGGCAAATCAAAACAAGTGCAGCAGGGCGGCCAGCAAACAACAAAGTTATGCAGCCCAAGTTCTCGTTGTGTAAATAAGACATTAAGGCTAAAAATGCAATGAGCGCTGCCTTCTGGCCTGCCACTGCCCGAAGGGGGCGGCGGGGCGCAGAGCTCGTTCCGTTGCCTGGCAGTTGGAGAACTTGTCACTGGAGGAAGGCAGCTCCGACAGCTGACGGCGTATCTGGATGTTAGGAGAAGTCAGATGCTCCGCTAAGCGGAGCTGGCAGGGGGAGGCAAGGCAAATGGCAACTGCCTTGGCCAACCGAGCGAGCTTCTTGACATTTTCGGGCCAAAGATGCATTTACAATGCGATGGCGTAAACGTTTGGGCAGGCACTGGGAATGAGAGCCGGCGGCTAATGGGATATTAATTAATATTATTCACGGCCGGAGGACTGGGTGGCGGTCCTCCCCCTGGCCGGTCATTAAGCACATCTCCCTGGTTAATTAGTTACCTTCGTGCCTGTCATTAATCAGCCACACAACTGGATTTCTGCTTTTCATTATTTTTCCCTACCCTGGCAAAGTGTCACACATCTTCCGATGGAATCTGGCCGGGCGTCAAGCCCAAGTTGGGGTGTCAGGGTATTCCTCATCCTGCTTGGAGCACTTCAACGACGGCCGGTAATTAGTTGCTTTGTTTAGCAAAATGGAATTTTGGTCGAGCGACACCTTATCCCAGTTTACGGAAATTAAAAACACAAAACTGAAACACGAGGCGTCACGAAGACTCTGTAGAAACGTTTCAGCTGTGAAGCCGGCATAAAAAATAATCAGATGACTTCATTTTCTGTTGGGGCTTGGTAAGACCGGTGCTGTTCGTGCTCACAAACCAGGTCTAGTGCGCACTGTATCTCCGGAGTCCGAGTCCGAGTCGGAGTCGGAGTCGGAGTCTGAGTCTGAGAAGAAGTCATTAAACAATCAAAGTAAAGCCAAACCACTTTAATTGCCGGTCATTAGTAATTCTTGCTAATAGCCAGTCTTTTAGATCTTTTCCATGGAGTTGCAGCTCAAGGCAAGCTTCCCAGTCATAGTAAAGTGTCCAGTAGTGGGGAGTTTGAATTAGTTTCCGTTCTTTGGTTACTATCGTGAGCTCTTAGATCTGAAATCAAACTTATAGAGCAGCAAAAATGCAGCAAAGAGGCGTCTGCCTTGCCGTTTGAGTTATAAATCAAGTCAAACTACCAACTAAGCGTGTATTTACGACACAAAAAAGATTTGAAGTGTACGGAGAAAAGACTTTCGCTTTCAAAAACCGCTGCTGCAGTTTTCCCTGGTATTTCCGTGTGCCAGTACAAAGCCACATGGAGCAATGTCTGAGTCATTGCCACATCACGCATGCCTTCGGCTGAAAGTCATTTCCAGTGCGACCCCAGCAATTCAAGATTAGGAAAAGCACATCATCTGGCCTTATGGTTAAGCACTTTGATTGAAATGTTACTTAGATCTTGGAGTTAACTGAGAATAGGAAGAATCAACGACAGGACTGTGTCTATAAACCAAGTGTATGCACTGATCAGGGGGAGTCCATCAATGTCCGGAGCATCTATCAACCCAAAACCAGATCTATTCCTATTTCTGGCCTTCCGCAGCTCTCTTCCAGCGGTAAACAAACAAGTTGCCCAGCTGCCGCGCCTGCCCCAGCCCCGGTCGTTGTGCATCTGCCATCACTTATTGTGCAGGGCTGCGCGCAGCTATTTACGAAACGATCATTACCATCGACTTCGAGCTCCTATTTCGGGCGCTTGTCTGCCTGTGGTTTACAATCCAAGAATTTGTAGCTTGTTGCGCCTGCGTTCTCGGGAAAAGGTTTGGCCTGTCTCCCCTTCTGGCCCCTCCTCCTGTGTGGATACATTGGGAATTAGTAGTCTGAGAATGATTTTTGGTACGCAGGTGAATGCACTTTCAGTTTACCTAGTCTGGCGCATGTCGTCGTCACTCCCTTGGATGCCTTGGGGTTCATAGCCAAGTCGAGTGAGACTGCCTTACGTAAGTAGCTAAGCGTGGAATTTGGCCCCAGCGGAGATAGCAAAGCCTCTGGCTTTGAAATTCGTATTTTCGTATTTTTGAAGCGACAAATCCTCTCCAGCGACCTGAGCACACTATCTGCTCGTAATCAGCCGCCAATGCCGCCCATAGGTCTCCTTATCAGCGGTTGCCTGTAACTGGCTGGGCTCTGGTGAGTGCCGAGACCCAGGCACGACATGCCAAAGTCATTAGTGGAACGAGTTGGGGTTTTAATTGTGCGTTTTATTTGATTTGAGCCCAACGGGCGAACAAGAAGTGACTGAGTTCATCAAGTTCGTGGCGTCAGGTCCGGTAGGGACTCATTCGAAAGCTGAGCTGTGCGACAAATGTGCTGCCTGGTTTTGCATAAGGCGCACCTCGAGCTGTAATTACCAACTCTCTCTCTCTGTGCTAATCCAGGTGCAATTCAATATGTTTTTGCACACTTACTGACTCACATGCATAATTTGTAGCAATTGCGGAATTGGCGAGCTGCTACAGATGCATACATGGGCGACAAGTATCGTTTCCTCTTCGTTAATGTACAATCTTATTGAGTTACGGTGCTCCGAGTCGGTTGGAGGCAAAGTCGGATAACCACATAGCCCAACGACTGCCTGTTCGACGTGTTCAGATGTGGAGAGCCAAGTCGTAAGCAGCAGCTAAATAATAAAATATATTAACTAATAAGATCCGGCACAGAAAGTCTCCGGTTCTCCGGTTCTGGGCCAAACCCCCCCGCCAACTCCTTGGCAATCAGGGCATGTCGGAGTTGGGAATTGCATGCGCACCTCGTCGGTTCTCAAGCACACGCGTGTTTGCCTCGGATCTGTGTATTTTTCCCGCACTTCCTTCATCTCCGCCTCCCTCTTCCTGTCTGCTCCTAGGCCCTGGTTAATTATACAGTCAAATTTGTAACAAAAACCCACTTCAAAGTCACCATCATCGTAGTCGCTGGCTGGAATTAATGCATGCTCGGGTTCGGGCCCAGTTCGTTCTCGGCTACCTCTATTTTTAATGACAAGCACAAGGGGGAAACAAGAATTGGGCCGTTAAAGGCAGAGAATAATTTAGAATTATGGCCAGAGATTGCTGTTTTAGTGACAGAACATCACCAGGTGACGAATTGTGTTTGCGGAGAGTCATTTCTGTATTTGCGAGGCACTTGCGTAGCCCCTCATCCGCTCATTATTATTGCTGCATTATTTCACCGAGAGCTGGAGAGGGAGGGAGTCCACCCCTTCGGCCTGGCTTCAATTGAAGCGGCAACCACGTTTCCTCCTACTGCATGTGCCAAGTTTTATAAATATGCACACGCACATGCCCTTCCTACTTGCATCCGTAATTCGCTTCATCCGTGCTCCCTCTATTCATGGGGCCCCCATGAGATCGCCGTCCGCGAGGTTGATGGCTCATTGGGCCACTGCTGCTGCTGCCTTGTCTTGATTTTTCACTGAGACATCTGATTCATTTTGTGAATCCACGATGTTTAATTGACTGATTTCGTTTTTATGCTGTGTGAGTTCCGTTCTGTGCGGCAAACCTGTCTGGCATTCTCTGTATCCAGCCCGATTCCAAGCTGGCAACACAATGCCCTTCTTTTTCTGAGGGTTCTTACGAATTCGAATCCATTTTCCCGCTGCGCAGCTGACAGCCGGGCCAGTCATCCCGTACTTCGGGTTTGTGATACTTTCTGGATAAAACTCTGCCGCTCCTCCGTTTTTATTGTCGCTGCCTGTCAGGCAACTGGTCGGCGGCATGTTTATAGTTCGGTTAGCTAAAAACTCTTGTTGTCCCAATAATTACAGGGGCCACGACGTGTGCGTTCTGTTCTGACCTTTGTACTTGGTATTTCGTGGACCTGATCACATAACGATAGCTGTGACTTCATTCAAGCAATTTGAAAGATTTCTTTACAGGTTTCCGATACCTTTCCTACCAGCATGTTTGAGCATTTCAATTATTTTGCTAAGTTCGCCTATAGCTTAGTCTCAATCGAAGCTAGGAAGGCAATGCAAGGTGCCTTGTTTGTTCAATAATAATTTTATGCCCCTCAATTTGATCCGGTGATAAATTGAGCCAATTTGCACTCGGCCTGGCCATGCAGGCGGACCGGCACAACGTGACTTTTTAGGGGAATTCTGTGCATCGCACAGAGCGTGGCTTAGCCACGCTCACCATGTGGTTCTCTAAAAAGTGTAAGTGCTGAGCCCTCCGCCGGTACAGCTCTTATTCCTATTGCGAATAGCATTTTGCGCCTTTCCTGCCCAGGTAGTAATGGTGGTGGTGCTGGTGCTGGTGGTGAATGGCGGGCGGTCGCGACTCATCGCGTTGCAACTACCTGTCCGAGTCTCAGAAACCGGTTTGCAATCGAGTTGCAGTTCCAGTTGCTGCTTCTGCCTCTGCCCCGAGCCCGGGCCCACAGCCTTGCACTTTGAGCCCCCAGTCTGTATGCAGATTTCTGGCTGAAATTGTTCCAAGATCACAGAGCAACCTTGGGAAGCTGGCATGGGAGACAGGGTCAAGCCGGCTGGCCCCGTTTTGTGCCGTGTTTGTTGTTGTTTACTGGCACAAATCAGCACCTGCGACTGCACAAACCCAGTTGATCCTGAGTATTCCAAGTGCCCGAACATCCTGTGCCCCATTCCGCCACATTACGTCGGAGTTCTTCTTAAGAGGCGCCTCTTCTGTTTCCGGTTGCATATCAGCTTTCAGTGTACAGTGGTTTCCGTGTTCCTTTCCGTGGCGGTGGTGGTGGAAAATCTCAGCTGGACTGGAGTGGGGTAGGTAGGCACTCATGAGCGGAGATCGTTAGGTCGAAGTTTACGCCATACGTTGGAGTACTTGTCAGGCAGGACAGCTGTGTGCCACTGAACCCCTTCACGACGAAGATTCCCATTTCAAAAACATTTCAAATAGATAAAAACAACGATGTCGTGGAATATGTTATATTATTCTTGGCCACACGCCGTCCGAGAGGAGCAAGAGCTGCCAGGATTCAAAACCGGTTTCGTGTCTAGAGCGGCAGATGTTTCTCTCCACCGACTCATTATCCTTTTTGAGTTGACCTGCCGCAGTTGAGCTAACTTTCGGTCTTGAGCGGAATCTGGAAAGAGCAGAAGCAGCTGGATGCGCGCCGAGTCTATGTGAGGCATCGGTAAGCAGATGCAGCTAAGGTCTCAAGCAACCACCATGGCTGCCACTCACTCGAAGTCCTTCCCCTATTTTGCCCTGCCACGGCGGCAGTTGAGTGCGATGAGCAGCTGAGCGGCTGAGCGACTGGGAAGCAATGAACCATCGGCTGAGGGCGACTGACTCAGTCAGGATCAGTCTGCCCCGAACCGCGCACCGAACACACACGCACGCACGCAGCACGACGCTGCATCGGGATAACTACTATACTATAGAATGCAACGCAGCTAGTGACGGAGCAACAGTTCGATTATGGTTACGTACCACGTACGCTCCGACCTAACTCAGTTTAGTGTGCCCCTCCTCGAATCGCCAGGTGCGACAGCCGCAAAAGTGGAAAAGAAGCCCAAAATGAACAAGAATAAAGCAGTTAAAAGTTACGGCGTTAAGTCAGCACCCGTCTCCCGCCACAGTACGCCCAGGAGGAAGCGCTCTGCCGGCGTGGAGGGTCGACGCTTCAAGACCTTGCAACGGTGAGCCAAACGGAGGGGAGTGCAAACTGGAAACTGGAACTAGAGCACTCCATATGCAGCTCAACTGGGGCCTGCAGACGTAGTATCTCAATCTGATCTGATGATCTCCCCAGCAATCGATATTGATATTTAGGAGCTCCAAGGAAGTGCCCTTGGGGCTCATCTGAGCTAGAGCCAGAGCCAGAACCAGAACCCTCTAGGACTGCATTCCTTCACGCATATCAGACTTAATCCGTTTTTTTCTTGCTGTTGTTGCTGCGAGCATCCTAAATACCCTCGGTCTTTCCCTGGCATGCTGCTGCTGATGCTCGGGGAAGGTATACTGCGGCGGACACCGCAGGCGCAAACAATGCGCTCCTTGCATCCATCTTTCTCTATCTCACTCCGTGTGCTGCGAGTGTGTTGTCCTGTTGATTCCTAGGGCCATACCGCGCCCATCCCCGGGTCTTTCCCGGTCCGCAAGGGTCGTTTGATGGGCTGTTTGTTTTCCTTGTGTGCCTGGAATTCCCAGAATTTATGGTGTTTGCTTACAATAAGCATACGGAAACGGAATTGGCCAAGTTTGCTTTAGATTCGGTTCGCGCAGTTTGCTTTTGGCTCACCTTCTCCGACAGTAAGAAAATCCTTTTTCGGCATTTTCCGAGTCATTTGCTCTTCCCAATTTAAAGCGTACCTGCTCCATGGCCACATTTTCACACGCAAACTCGCTGCCGGTGGCCAGCCCATGGCTAACCTTAGGTCACGGCAAAGCTAGACTTCTCTGAATTCGCTAAATTGCCCTGTGCCTCTAGCTCTGTCCCACCCCTTCGCCCGGGCCGACTAATGGCCTATAAAACCTTTCGCGGGGACAGCCCATCTACCTGATCGGCGGCGCTAAATTTTACATAATTCCCAGCGGGAAGCGCGGCTACCGTGCGGCTGCCAGCAGAAAGAGATCTTGCACTAAACAAAACTTTGTGTTTCTTGTATATTTTCAGAATGCCAAATACCGGAAACCAGGGATTAAGGAACGGCTTGGTAAGTAACACCCAGACTGCTGTCCGCCATTCGGGCAACATTTTTATTTTCGTCTAAGCGAAGTTCTGGAGAAGTGAAAAATTAACGAGTAACTAATATTGACATACGGGTGAGAGGGTTTCTGTCCAAGTATATCGCGGTATATCCATGCCCAGATGCTCGATGATAGTGACAATCTCCCGATTGTCTCGAGTTCGATGGGATCGCGTTACCCGGACAGCTGTCGCTTCCCTGGCCGATGTTGGGTGCTCAGAATTTAAATTGATTTATTTCGGTCGAGCGGCTGCGACAGCTGCGTATATATATTCGTATACAAATGTTTAGATTTTGTCACACGCTGCTCTTGTACACAGTCGTGCTCTTGGAAGGCTGAGGTCACGGCCAGGCACCAAGAGCACCCTCGAGGGTGGGGCGACTGGGAACACGACGATGCACTTCGAATGCTTTTAGGGTGGCAACGTTTTAACTGCAAGTCTGTTTATCGCCGCCTGCTCCTCCTGCCATTCCCTGCCATTCCCGCTCTTGAGTAGCGCCAGGGCTGTTAAGCTCTGCTCCCCCATAAAACGAACGCCGTTTTTATAGATCTGCATCTGACGAACTCGAACCCCTAAAAGTTTTACAGCCGAAGCTCCACTAATTAAACTGCATTTTATGATCGGGATAAAGAGCGAATAAGGCGAAAAAGACGAAAAAGCAGCCCCTACACTTTCTCTGGGATGCACTTGGGCGGCGGCAGCCTCCAATCCGTCATTGCCACCAGCAAGGTGGCGGGAGTTCAATACTCCCAGAGCCCGTCCAAGATGTTTCTATGATTTATATAAGAAATGTTACAGCGACGTATGCATATCCGATTACAAGCCATCAGCGCTGCAACCGCAAGACATGCCGTGGTTCGTGTCAATAGGGACTTTGCCACAACTCCTCACTCCTCCTCCGCAGCGAATGGAGTGCCACTCCATCCTCCCCTGTGGGCCCCGCACGGCAACCGCATCCGAATAGGGAGTTGGGAGTTGGGAGTCACTGAAGCCAGTAAGAGCTTATCACACAGACGCTGATGAACCCGAAATGTGATCTCTGCCAGCGCGACGGGGTCTGCTGCCAATTTCATTTTCTGGCCACCAAATCGAAGGGTTCCTGGGAAAGCGGTAATGGAGGCACAAGGACGTCGGTCGCCGGCAATGTGCTCTCTGACAGCTCATTAAATTCATGGGACACTCGATGGGTCTGTGCGAGGGAACACATGTTTCCGGCTGCGTCTGTTTTTCCCCGTTCCCAGTTCCCTGCTCTCTCTTCCTTGGCCCAATGTCGTTAGCCACCATTAAGTCCTGTACGCTCAAGTCCCTAATGCCTTCCGTATGCAAATGCCGCTGTCGAAATGTGTTTTTAAATCACTTGAGGCCGCCGAAGCCGAAGCCGGAGCCTAAGGCTGGTCTAGTGCCGTCGAGTGTATCCGCATTATAGGCTTATCCCTCCGCTTCCTCATCTTGTGTTTACATTGGCCGTAGTCGGGGTTCATTGCGCCCATAAATAAAACTTTAAATGTTTTTTCCCGTTAAACAACAGAAGCTGAGGTGAAGTGTCTCTGTGCGTGACATAGAACTCACTTTTGAATTGCTCACCTAAAGCCAAGCGATTTTATGTGCTGGAGCTGTTCTGCTGCTTTTCCAGCTCCGGTGCATTGGAGTAGCTGCATCTCGTATAGGACACTGCGACAAAAGAAAAAGGAAATTCCCCGCAAATAGATCATCTACACGATGAATCAGTGTTTACCAGGGACTGCAAACAAAGATTATTCGAGAGAAATAAAACACTTAAAGTATTCATGCAAGAGCAAGAATTATAGCACTCTACTTTTGTAAAGGAAACTTGTGCATTGGCACCATGCTCTTCAAATCAGCACTTTTTATTTTTTGCTCAATATTAATATATAATGATTGTTTTATGAGAACTAAAATAAAACTTATGAAACATGGTTATTTTGGATCATAAAGAATAATACTCATGGGAATAAGGATACACACCATTAAAGACTTTCTACTTACTAAGACGCCAAACGCCTTACGATTTTTTTTTTTAATAAAATACCAGACAAAAATTTAGTACGATAACAAACATACTGCTCTAATGCATTAAATTGTATCTAAAAAGTGCATTACTTTTCTCATTTGAGGCGAAGTTGTCAATATGGTCTTACAATTGAGTTTAGTTTTTCCTGGTGTCTTGCAATTATTTGCTGAAGCAATACCGCACAAAAGCATGAAAATAAGAAAAAGAAATGAAATAAACATATTTATTAACAATTAACTAAATCTGTGTACATCAGCGTGGTTAAAAATCAATTTAAGGCTTTCAATATAAATAACAGCAGGAGTAATTGGACGCGGACTCCAGAAATGCATAATTATGTATATTGCAAAATGCGACAATTTCAATTTTTCAGTGTGCCCATAATCGCATTACGAAAAAAATCCGAACCAAAGAACACAGATAGCCGTCCCATTCTAGGGTCTAATGAAGTCTAATTAATGAAAATTCTAATGCTGTATCATAACCGCATTAGTAATTCAAGCTTCTTTGACACTATGTAGTTCTAATTTAGAAAACAGGGAGTGCAATAGAATTATCCTAGAACGTACCTAATTCGATCCTTATTCCCAAGATCAGGGAAAATATTAGAATGAGTTTTATTTTTAAACAATACAAATAAAATCCATGAAATAAAGATTATTTTCTGATTTTATCAGATTTATAATGATTAAAGTCCCTGGTTCTTGCTGGCATAAGCAGGGACATTCAGTCAGTGATTAATGTAACCCTGGACAGGAACAACCAAATCAATCACGAAATCTGGCGCCGCGAGCTAATTGAATCGCTGCTCCTGATGGCTGAATTCCACCGCCACGTTGCGTCATTTTAATTGCCTAAAAGCCTAGTTAATTAGGAGCTTAGAGTCCTGGCATTGTGCCAGGAGGAGCCATTGTCGCCGCCTGTAGGTGTCGTCGGACAAAAACCAATCACGCGAGACAAAGCCAGCTCCACTGCAGCTTGACATTGGCCAAGGTACCAATGCGCAGCGATGGCAAAGGCGATGGCGATGGCGAGGTCACTGACAATAGCTTGACCTAGCACGGCCGCAGCGAACAAAAGCGAGCAACAGATGCGCCCAGTGGCAGTGGCTCGTGCTGCTGCTGCTGCTGCCGGGTTTCTCCTGCGCTAATCTAATCAAGCCACTTCAATCCAGACTCCCGACAATGGCGCTCGCAAGTGGATTCGATCTCGACGCCTTTATGTTCCTTAATGCAATATCTCCACCACAATGGGCCGGCCGGCCGGCCACTCACGACCGGGGCGACGACACCACCCACGGCACTCGTCAGTGCTCGCGGTTCGCATTTGCAAGTCTCGCTGCGGCAATCAGTTATTACTTATCGCTTCGCTCGGTTACACCTGCTGGTGCTGCCTGCGCTGCCTGTGCCGCCTGTTCCGCCTGTGCCGAACGTGGTCCGGAGCTGGCCGCGGAGGAGCTATGAAGAAGCTGATAATACCCACGCTCATGGACACCTATGGCCTGATTAAGTTCTGGGACTTCGACGCCGGCCCCGGCAGTGTGTCGCAATCCGCCAGGGGACGGGTGGACTTCAGCATGCCCGCCGACGACTCGATGCCCGGCGAGCGCCGCTACAGGTGGAGACCTCGCCGGCTCCAGGTCAGCCCTGCATGGCATAGCATGCTCCCCCCAGCCCCATTATCGGTGTGATAAGTGGCTGGTCCCCGCCTGCCCCGATCCCGACTGAGTACACTTGCTGCTCATATCAATTTGATTGTCAAACCAAAAGTAAAGCCCGATAAAAACAGGAGACATCGCACCACAATTTGTACCGCCACTTTTCGCCCCGTTGTGTGTCTGTAGCTGTGTGTGCCATTTCGGCTTCGGTTCCATTTCGCAGACTCCACCTTCCCCTGAGTAAGCCCTCCCCATGCAGCACCTCTTCCGACCCAGCAAGAGCGCCATAAAGCATATTTCGTCATAGAGCCTATCATGGACGCTCGCCGGTTCCATTGAAATTCTTGTGACAAATTCCACACACACACAAGCAAAGCCACAGCTACAGGCACACTCACAGTCACCAGTCACCAGTCCCAGCACTGCTGCCAATAATATAATACAAAACCCGGCCAGTACGGGCATAAACAAGCCGGGCGATGATAAGATATTTGTGGTTTCTCGTGAGAAGGAGCCGCCTGGGGTCGCTACCGAAGCACTACGTAAGCTACTGTGCTAGCTGCAGTCGGTGCAAGGCCAGGGGCATCCATTCCAGGTGCCAGCCGGGCCAGATGATACACAGGGCTGTGCGGTGTTGCGGAACTGTAGCAATAATGCCACTTCTTTCTTGCAGGCGCAGCAGATGCGGGCCGTCTCCAGTCCCACGCTGACAGAATCACTCCCGGTGCCGCCGCCACAGAAGCCAGACGAAGTCGCAGAGATGGCATCCACCGCTGTAACAGGCAACAGCGGCAGCAGCGGAAATGGAGGCGGCAGTGTCGGCGGAGGCCTGGGCGTGCTGCAGATGTTCAAGCGCACCCTGAACAACTTCAACACCAAGAACCAACTGCACATCACTCCGCTGCCGCCGGCGGCGGCCACGAGTAGCAGTGCGCCAAAGCAGAGGTCGTCGCCGACGACGCCGACCGTATCCATCACAGCCCCCGCTGCCGCGACGCCGACAGCCAGCAGCGAATCCGGCCCAGAGGCAGGCGATGCGAGCTCCGGCAAGTACCGATTCGGGCCCCTCATCTGGCGGACCTCCAAGGAGCGCCGCAAGACGAAGTTCAACCGGCGCGACAAGTGCAACTCGGGCGACTCGGGCATCCAGATCGAGCTGGAGCAGGATGAGCAGTACTCCCGAGCGCTGGCGGTCGTCGGCGGCGGCCAGGGAAGAGCGGCCACTTCCGTTTCCGTCAACGGGGCGTCAGCTGGCGCCGAGTCCAAAATCAGGGCCATACGTCGCACCAACTCGGCCAAGGCGAGCAGCATCCTCGGTCCCTTCGCCCTGAAATCCAAGAACGACAAGCACTTGAACATCGGAGAGTCGGGCAGAGTGGAACGCGAGGCACCCGAGTCCCTGCCCACGCGATCTCTGAGCCAGCCCAACGGCCTGGAGACGTACGGCATGGGGCGTCCGGAGCTGGAGGACAGCGACAGCGACAGTGTCGCCTCGCACGATGAAGGTATGTGGACTACTCAATTATGCTCAATTGGTCGAGCAGACCAGACTAATGTGTCGTCCCTTTGCTAGTGATGGGACGATTAATCAAATGATATGCAATAATCGATTATTTTGGTAAATTGAACGATTTAATTGTATCGATTTATGGGTTGCGAATAATTGAATCACTAATCGATTATTCAACAAATTAATCGCATACATACATACATACAATTTGCAT
>JAEIIU010055779.1:156-108774 GCA_018874675.1 Drosophila baimaii
ACTAGGCCGCAATCGAAATATAAGGAGTTTTTAGCTTGTCAAACACTTATCTCTGCTGCGTACCTAGCTTTAAAAAAAAAAAAACAATACAAGTTTTTATTTGCAAAAATTCGATTTTTTATAAATTTAAAAACGAAAACAAAATTTTTATTTTTATTCTTTCAACATTAATGTCTTATCGATGTTTTTCTTGAAGTCGACGATGATCCCATCTCTACTTGATGCTGTCAAAAAATACCAAAGCACAACATAGCGGAATAGTCGGCGGTCAGTCCAATATCAGCTTTTAAACGATCGACATTTGTAAGGAAATTTTATGAACGCAGCAAGGAGAAACTCATTAAAATATATTTCATCGTTTTGAAACACATAGCCAATGCTATTAAATATAGACAAATTAATAAAAACAACAACAAAAGCTTCGTGGTAAGTTAAAGTTTTGTGATTCCCCCGAATATATTGCACTTTAAGCGCGACATTCTATAGAAAACACATGCATAGAAACGGATGTACGTACATATGTATGTACATATGTATGCATGCACATTTCGAAAAATGCGCAATATCTTTTGCTATAAAGTTCCACTAATTCGAAGCCCGATTTAAAGTGCAACACAAAATTATGCCGGCTAATCAAAAAAAAAAAAAGACGAAAATCATTTGTATGTTTATATGAGAGAGCAAGAGATACAGGGTGTTACAAGTAATTTCATGAGGGCACGAATTTCTACGAAAAAAAAATATTTCAATAAAATGCCGAATAGGAATTGTTGTTTTAAGCTTATGATCCAATATCTCAATTAATTTAGAAAAAAATTTAAATCACAGGTGGTTGCGTGTTTCAGTTATTTTTCCAACCTGGCAATGCCGTGCAATGTTTTTGTTTTGAAAAGCTCTCGCACCCCGCCGCCCACACCCCCACTTAAAGTGGGGCCTGACTCTCTCTCTCTCTTTATCTCTCCCTCTTGCTCTCTCAGCATCAGAGAGCGCGCAGTTTTCGCTCAGTTTCTGTTTTTGTTTGTTTTTTCTGCGTGCCAGTGGCAGCAGCAGCAGCGCCAGTGTTTTCCTTTTATTTTTTGTTTTCTGCTCGCTGCAATTTGCCGACCGCACTCCCCCTCCCCCTCACACCACAGCGCGCACACATACATACATATTATATATATACCAGCGTTCGAAAAATATCAGACCGGGCGGGCGGTTTGAGTTTGTCCGCTGACAGGTACACACACATGTGTATGTGTGTGTGTGTGTGTGTGTGTGTATGCGCGGTACAGCAGTGTGTGCTGGTTCTACGTAATTCAATTTCAGCCGCCGCCTCCTTTGGGTTATTCTTTTAATATTATTGTGGAATTACCTACCCACTGAGAGACCAATCTCGTCGGCGATTTGGGTCCACACCTTTAGCTTGACTTCCACGTTCTTGTAATCGGGATTGTGATTGTTGTAAACCACATCGTACTTCTTGACGATCTCGATGAAATCGGAGGTGTTATCGGAAGTAGTCGACGATTCGCTTATTGCGCGCGCCACTTTCACATCCTTCATGCTAACTAACAGTTTTTCTAACGGTGCGTTTTTTCCCTTGGGGCGAGCAAGCGAGAGAGAAAGAGAGAGAACCCGGAGAGCAGGGGAGCGAGCGGGCGTGAGAGAACTGCGAACCGTCGGTGGACTACCGTTGTATGACCGCTCCGGCAAACGTTGGACACTTGAATGAAACGACGCGACGACGACGACGAACAGAGCTGCATGCACACTCACACAGGCAGGGAGCCAGCAGCAGCAGCGACGACGGCGGCGGCGGCGGCAGCAGCAGCAGCAGACCGTGCCTCCACTGCTGCCTCTGGGCCCCCTTCCATGCCGCTCCCCATTCCACCCATGCCCACCAACACTCTCACACAAACGCACACGCCGTTGGAGGACGTGTAAAGAAGAACAAGAAGAAGGCAAAACCTCATCATCACGAAGCGCGCAGCAAAGCATAGGGGGAGGGACGGAGAGAAAGAGAGGGGCTCCAGCGTTAACCGCCCACCAGGCAAAAAGCAAAAAAAAAAAAAACAACACTCGAGTTGTTGCCGTATGTTGTTTTTGTTGCTAGTTGCACCATAGTGCCTTGTATGCTTGTACTTTTTCCTATATATATGTATGTATGTACATATGTATATGTATGTATGTATGTATATGCGACAGAATTGCGATGCTGCTGCTGCTGGCCCCTTGAACACCCGCACTTTTCTGCTGCTGCAAAATCAGCGCTTAAATGAAATTTGCACTGAGGAAACTGTTGCACCCGTCTGCATTATCACGTGCTGACGCAGCGAAGTTCAAGGTCATAGGGAAATGGCCAAAGGCAGCAGAAAATCGAAGATGCAATATATCAACGGAATATCGAAAGGATGACCGACCGAAAGAGAGTGAGAGTTGATAGCCGAAAGAGAGAGGCCAAGATCGCCAGCTAATCCTTATCAGTCGCAGTAAAGAGAGTGGTACATTGTACCGCTAGCCGAAAGCTTTCGCGGGAGAGGAAGAAATATGGAGATGCCAGGCCCAGCCAAGAAGTGACTACATCGATCCGTCTCGTTCTACCCCGCCGCCGCTGCCTTGCGCCCACCGACCCCCCTCCCTCCCTAAGCTCTTTTTGCACTCCTTGGAGCTTGTTATTGTTGTTGTTCTGCTGCGACTCTTTTGCCTTTCCGCCAAGTTGTTTTTGTTGCCTGCGAACCTACGACCAGTCAGGCTACCTACCCTACCCACGCCCCCATTGACACGGGTTTACCGCGCCGCTGCGAGAAGAAGAAGCAGCAGCAGCAGGAGCCAGTCAGTGCGGTGTGATGGGGTGGGGAGAGGGGGAGGGGTATGAGCGAGGAATGGCGACGGCCCCAAACTAACACACAAACACACGACTTTACTTATAGCAAGGCGACGACGACAACGACGACGACGACGGCGGCGGCGCCTGTTTATATATGTATGTACGGGTGTGTGCTTGTGCTTTGGCTGCGTGGTGTGCTTGTATGTTTGTATCTCTTCAGCTTGTGCGGGTTTTTTTGTTGCTTTTATTATAAGTATTTTTTCGCTTTTCTCTCTCTTCCTCTCCCTCTCGTTCGCACAAGTCCTGGCGGCCGGCTGCCCCCGCTTCTCTCTCTTCCTCTTCCTCTTCCTCTCCTCGCACACACACACACACTCGCATAGCTCCCGGTTTGCCAGTTCCAAACATCATCATCATCATCATTCGCCATCATCGTCATCATCATTGCCAGCCCCAAACAGCAGCACCAGCAACAACAACAACAACAACTACAACAGAGCACAACAACAACATTTCGTTGAATAGAGGGCGGGCTTGAAGGGGCATAGAGGGAAGATGGGGGTCGCTGGGCGTTTTGGCGTTCGGCGGCGAAGGCCTGTATATGTATGTATATGTATCTGTGTGTACGAGTACAGCTGTGTGTGTGTGTGTGGCTGCCGCAAAATGAGAGGAAAAGGGAGGCGGCGGGGTGGCGCGAGTGTGGGGTTTTGCTCTATGCCAGCGAGCTGGAGCGGAGCGAAGCGGAGGAGAGCGGCCTACCGCCGCTGGTGGAGCTCGGTTGCTGTGTTGCTTGGTGTGGATGTTGCTGCTGCTGCCGCTGCCGCTGCTGCTGCTGCCTTTCGCAAATCGATAAACGATGTCCGGACTGCGGAGTAGGCGAGCGAACGTTTTGCGTGTGCACATATGTATGCCTATATATACATATATATATATATACATACATATATACAGCTAGGCGCATTTATATAATATACACAGGCAGAGTGTGAGTTGTACATAATGTAGGCGGTTTTTATATGTTGTTGGCCGCCTAACGGAGTTTTGATGCAATCTGCACCAAATACGTATTTACTTACATATGCACCTGACCCCAAATATCATCCTTGCCCGCCGCCCCATTCAGAAATAGTTCCTGCATTGACCCAACCATTATTTGGCATGTTGCAACAATCAACTTTGCCCTCATTGATTAACTCTTGAGCTCTCTTTAAAGGCCAACAAGAACATTTATTATAATTACAGTAATCTTGTATAATTTATTCATTTATATAATGCTGGTTTATAGTTAAAACTAAGATCAAGCTGGAGGTACATTTGAAGATATGTATATCTACTAGTATTTACAGACTTCCTTTGAAAAAAAACCTAAGGATGTCTCCACTCCGTTATCCAATGTCAGTTGGGGATCAAACCTCTAAGCTGGAATTCTACGTGGCTCTCATGAGTCCGCTTGCTTACGAAAAGATTCTTCCACATTTTGCCTGCAATGTACAAGCAAATGTAGAAGGGTTTTTTGAAGAGCTTCTCTCCGGAATGAAACAAAAAACTGGTTTCGCTTCTTGACAAACCGCTCTTATATTCTTAGGAGTGTAAAAAAATATTTGGGTTAAGAAAAATGTACGACAATTAAGTTAGTTTTATTTATTATATTTTTTTTCTTTATTTCTAATACAAATTAGATAGCAGATAGACAGACTGTATGTATAATATTTTCAATGTATTTCAGAATTCCTTTAGACCCAACTTATAACCAACGAAATGAGTTCCACCTTTGAAGAGCACTTGGAGGATATTGCTAGTGAGCTTTACGGTCAACCTGATAATGACGATTACTATAAGATCCGAAACTATGTGTGGGATAATGCCATTAGACAAAATGATCTGCTAAGCACCATGCGTAAATCACTCATACCTTTTGGTGAGTTGCGGATCCCTATATAATGACAATGATGTTTATATTATTATTATTATGTTATATTATGATGGTTTTATTTCTTGATTCTCTGAACTGTAGGAAGTTCCGCTCATGGAATCCGATTGTATGACAGCGACGAATATGACGTGATGATCGAGTTGGAGTTCCCCGACTACGACAAAATCCTTGTTCGACCAGATCAACATCGTCCAGGGATGGTGCATTTGTGCTTTAAAGACCTAGAACCCAGCAGCTTGGATGATATGTTGTTGGACAGCCGCTGGTATTTAAAGCGCGAGGCGGTACACACATTGATGCAGTGCAGTCTAATTAAAGTCCACGATTGCGTGGTAAGAGGCGCAAGCGGTTATCTCTATCAACTGCATTACAAACGCCGAGCAAATTCCCACACCATCACTGCAACATCGGATAAACGCCAATTCTCCATTGACTTTGTACCGGCCATTAAGGTTTACTTCAAAGGAGTCAACTGTCAGGTGGTGCCCAAGGGAGCGCCAGGACCAAAGCGCTCAAACGGCTGCACCTTCCAGTTTAACAATATTACAGCAGAACTTGAATTGTTCGAAAAGGGCGGCTTGGTGATCAGAAAGGCCGTTATGTTGCTCAAGGGACTGTGCGAAGCCAAGGGTCTGCCCAAAATTCGATTCTACCATCTGGTCTCCGAGGCCTTGTGGTTCATGGACCGCGAAGATATCAACGAATATTCATTGGAGGATGCCTTTTTGGAGGTAAATACTTTTACCTTAAAATAAGTTGCGAACTAAACTAAGCTGCTCTCTCTGCAGCTGCTCTGTGGCCTCACCGAGGCCTTTGAGGAAAACAACCTGTGGTACTACCTCTATGAACCGCTAGATCTCCTATCTAACTTTAAACCAAACCAAATTGTGGAATACACCAATGTTTTGAACGAAGCTTACAGGATCCTCAACACTTATCCACTTCAAGATCAACTTTCCTATGAGCGCTGCAGCTGGCACTTTTTTGGGGATGATGAGGAGGAATAAGAAAGAGTTCTTGTTTCATATATTACCCAGTACAACTTAAAATAAACAATTTGTTGACCATATATTAAAACCATATTGTTTTTAGTCCATGTGAGTAATGGGGCCAATGGGCCCCACAATGTCCACATCCCTGCCCAAGCTCTGTTGACGCTCCTTGATCTGCAACTGCTGGAATAGCAGCTGCACCAGGATAATCACATAGTTCGCCATGCCGTTGTACACCTGCCAGGAGAGAGAGAGGAATGAAAAAATAGCTCCAACATCCCGCCTGGATATCTCTGTTTCTCTCGCTCTCTCACCAGGTAAATAGTAGACACACCTAGGTGAATGCTGCTGCCCACCAGAGCCCCTTGTCGGTTGTGCATGCGCCAGTGCTGGAAGTCTTCCGTCTGCCGGCGAGCCACATCCTGGCCAGGAAAGTGCCTCGCATAGTTGCCCAGCAAGTGCATACAGTTGCGTTTCTATTGAGAGGAAGTAGGAACCATTTCATTGGGAGCTTCTGCTGACCCACACATCAGAACAAACCCACCTCTCGCTGCAGCAAATAGCCGTATGCGCTGGTGATGATCACCTTATAGGAATGTATGGCCACGTGGAGCAGCATGAATGTGTATTCCAGGTCCCACGACTCCCGGCTGAGTAGCTTCTGGCAGATGACGTACACAAAGCAGGTCATAATGGTGAAGTCATAGAAGATACCGGCGGCGGCGACGAACCCGAAAACGCCATTCAGCTCCGCTAGCAGGGAGGAGCAGCGCTTGGACAACACAAACAGGTGGGCAATCCGCTCGTGCAGCTCCCGCTCGCCAGCACCGTTCCCGCCGTCTTGGTACAACTGCTGCAGGAGCTTCTGCATCAGTCGCATGCGCAGGCGCACAAAGTCCATTATGGCTATGTGAACGAATCCCACCAATCCCACGGAGCCGGTCAGCAGGGTGTAGGTGAAGGCCATCAGCAGGGTGGACGCGATGCCGCAGGTGCACCGCGCCATGTCAAAGATCAGTGAAATGGAAAAGGAGACGAAGCAGAAACCCACGATCACAGTGCCATACCAATACTTCCAACGGGTGCGCTGGTAGTTCCATCTAACCCCAGGAAACACCTGCGAGACGCTCCGATCGAACTCTTGGAGGCTGGCCACGAGTCGCAGGTGCCGTCGCCTCTGCGTATCCATCGACAGGCAATACTCCACGTAGGTGATGGAGCAGCTAAGGCACTCCCACGTGAAGATCCCCTTGACCAGTGGCTCGAGGTGATCGAACATGGCTGCCGCCATCTCGGGATCCCTCAGCTTGACCACAACGCTGCCCATAAAGCAACATACCACCAGAAGGCGGGTCAGCAAGGCATAGCCCACTGTCCACCTGGTTGAACGGGCTCCACCTTGGACCGTACTCTGCACCCGAAACGTCACCAGTCCCCAGTAAAGCAGCAGGCTGTACAGATTCCCATAGCAGTAGAGGAAGCCGTCGTCGTGATGCTGCTCCTGCTGCTGCATCCTTGGTGTGGTTACTTGGTTATTTGGAATTTTGACTGGCCAGAGAGCCGTACAGAGCTATTTATTCCCTCGCAGGGGGTGGTTCATTAATATTGATTACACATAGATATGATCGGACTAATTGAATACATCGTTTTGGCCGCCTCACTCTCCATGTCTGACTCGCTGGTTACACCTTTTGAATTCCAAACTAGTATCGTCCTCTCACACGAACGTGAACTGGCGTGCTTTACTGCGGGCATTCGAGTTGGCGGTGCTGTTGTTGCTGTTGGTGGCGGAGTTGCTGGCATTGGGGGCTGCAGTGCGTCGCAGCGCCTTCTGCAGGACATGGGCGTCCGCTGGCTCAATGCGCTTATAGTACTGCTCCTTGGTGTCGACAATCTCAAAGCCGAATTTCTTGTAGAACTCAATGGCTCCATCGTTGTTGATTTGGACGTGCCTGTAAGGAAGTGATATAAGTTATTTATTCCTTGAAAATAGATATAAATTAAGAGCATTTCATGCTGCTTCATAGGAAATATAAGAAAATATTGCAGGTAGCCTTTTTAGAGACTTTTTTGCACTCAAAAACATATAGATTTTTGATTGAAACTGATTAATTAGGGGTCTTAGTAATTATTTTAGATTAAAGCAAACTCGAAAAGAGATAAGGCAACTATTTAAACCGTTTTCATGTTATAAATTCATCTATATCTGTCTATATATACAAAATATTTAAAATTCTTGATCAACTATTGACTATAAATAGAACACATTGGGACATTTCACACATTTAGCCTTAAACGCTCTTTAAAAAGCAAGTTTTTAGTGATTTGAATCTTAAAAATCCTTATCAAAGTGGTTAGCTATAACAGCAAAAGGAAGCTGCTCTCCAAAGGAATCCTAAAATTAAACAATTTCTTACAGAAAGATGCTATCAAAGTTGCCATCCTTCTCGGCAAAGTTCAGGATGTGCTCGAACATGACGGTGCCGATGCCCAGGCGACGGTATGGCGACAGGCATCCCAGGGTCATGATATACAGCCGACGCTGATTCTCGGTGGTATCGATGCGACAGCAGACGGCGCCCACGACAATGTCATTGTAATAGGCCAATTTGGCCAGCTCGCCGGCCTCCAGGACATCCACGTAGAACTTGTCATTGTAGGACACAGGAAAGACCACGGTATTGAGCTTCTTCAGCTGCTTGATGTTATGCGGCGTCACATCGCCCAGTTCGATGCTGTTCCTGTGGGTTGGGAGGGGGGAGGGCGGGTACAAGGGGGCACAAGTGCAACCAAGCGCCAATTTTAGTTTTAGGTTATGATTCTCTGCGGCAGCCCTTGGGCAGGCAGTTTTCGAACAATAATGCCATTGATAATACCTGGTCATGGTGTTTGTTTTCGGGTTTTAGCAACGCGCTATGCGCCTGAATATTCTAATAGAAAAATGTGTTTTAAGCGCCACAGCTGATCTGATAGTCCGGGTTGCTGGCCGCCTGTTATCGATATCGATGCAGGCTGCCGGCTGCTGTCCTGCGCGTTTGGATATTTTCACGCCAAATATATGGAAATTGTGATTCGAATAAGAAGAGATCAAAAGCGGTGTTAAATTTTAATTTGTTTTTTTAAGAATATACGAACATTTTGAAAGCTTATAACTATAATACTGTTATATTTACTCAAGTTAAAACGAAGGCCGCAAAGCTAGCTAGCTATACAAATTTCCTATCGATAACCCCGCTCCGATAGGCGACGCAACTCTGAGTTACCGATAACGCATTTAACAAAGCGAAAAAAAACAAGCAACTTTGCCGTGTAAATTGTTTTAGTGTCGAATTGCAGACGAATAATGAATCCCAACATGAACATGATGCCCATGGCGGGGCCACAGATGATGCAGGTGATGCAGTCTTCGCCCTCCGGACCGCCCGTGCCCGTGCAGCACCAGCAACAACAACAGCAGCCGCAGCCCATGCAGCAGCAAGCCGAGAAGCTGGACAACATATCCAGGGTGAAGAGCTTGCTTGGACCGCTGCGGGAATCCATGTTCCTCACCATCCGATCCAGTGCCTTCACGCTGCAGCAGAACAACCTGGCGGATAACCTGAAGCGGGACACGGGATCCCACCATGTGCCGCGCTTCGACAAGCATCTGGAGGACTTCTACGCCTGCTGCGACCAGATCGAAATCCATCTGAAGACGGCCATGCAGTGCCTGCAGCAGCAGAACTCCTCCAATCACTACCTGCCCGGCCCGGTGACGCCGATGCGCATGGAGAGCTTCATGCCGGAGAATGCGGGACCCATTCCGTATCCCACCTATCTGAATACCGTGCGAGTGCATGTCCAGTCGGCCAAGGACATTCACGATACCCTGATTAGTGCCGCACAAAACATCTCGCAGGCTGATTGATAGTTGCGATTATTATTATTTAGTTAGATCTTATTATTTACCAATAGTAGACGCACATAAGAGTATAATAATAAAAATAGATGCTATATTAACGATTTTGGCATTGTTTATGTTAAATTTAGAGCAATTCAGGACTTAGGGGATAAGTAAATGTATACCAAGTTCCATATTTCGAAATATTTCGAATATCTCTCTACGTGTGCGCTTCTTTAAACGTATGTTTAGGTGCTATCTTCTAGCTTTCTCTAAATGTTGTTAAATTATTCAATTTGAGACATTCATTGCAACTAAAGTTTAGTTTTTGTACATTAAACAACCGTACATCAAAAAACATCTTTAACCCACTTTCAATAGTTTCCCACCCTTTATTGCTCAGTCTGGCAACGCCAATGAGCGATTAAGGTATGAACATCCGACGTGAAGGGAAAAATTTATCTATCGATATATCGGTGTATCGATGTATTCTGGCAGCCCTGTGTCACAATTAAAACGCAAAAGCAAAACAGCGGTGCCGCGTATTTATTTACAACAAAAGCAAGCGGTAAGTTCACAAAACTTTCCAGTGTGTAATTAAACGTTAATATTGTTTCTTTTTAATAGTTTATCATAAACTCTAGAGAAAATGGCAGATGAGCAACCGAATCTTGTGGCCGGTCACCCACCTGCACGTAAGTGCATACCTTGTGCATTGGTGTGCGTGTGGCAGAGGCCTGTTTTTTTGTTTTTGTCCAAATAAATCCAATTGGATGGCCCGTGAATATTGTGCCCTGCTGGCAATTAATAATGCAACAATTCGTATCAATGGCCACAATATCTACGGCCTTATCAGCATTTTAACCTGTTTCGGCCAATGCTGATAAGTAAACAAACAACCCGGGCTCGCACACACACACGCACACATCCACACACATCTACTGCGTCCAAAAAAAGATTTCAACTTTTGTGCTGACGTCAGATGCAGTTCCACTTCTAATTTGGTTTTGTTTTTGACTTTTCTTTCGTTTTTTCCCCTTTTTCGACTTTACAGTGAAGGCGGGCGGCATGAGAATTGTGCAGCACAAGGCGCCCACAGCAGAGCGTGCGCCCAAGGATGCCGAGGATTGCACTGGACTTACAGTGAGCAAGACTTAAAAGATTCCTATTCCTTAAAAATATTCACCTTTATGTTCTTTTTACTCCCCAGCAACCCGTTGCCGTGAACTCCGGCTCGGTGAGCGGTGCTCCCGTTAAGGGCAACACGGACTTTACGCCCGCCTCCGCCCAGGTGGCCCATTCGCCCAAACCGCCGGCTGCTGTGCAGCAGAAGCCCCTGAACCACATCCAGCAGCCACGCAAGTGATGAGAAGGAGTGCCACGGTCTAAATACTATCCCAAAACACCTTGATCTTTCGTTGAAATTCTCCTCAATGACCTCCAATGGTATTTTGATCTATATTCTTTATATACATTTTTGCAACTGCATTCCATAAATGAATTTTGCCGCTTTTTCAAGTTGATATTTTGTAATAAAAACTAAACCTTTTTTGTACACGTGAGGCCTTTTTTATAAATTGCGCTTCTAAAGAGATAAGTTAGCTAGCTTTCACTTTTAATAGAATTAATTTAAGCTATCTTATGGCTTCCTCTATAATTAAGAAGTGCTTTTTCCCTCAAGAGTTAGATTAAAAGCAGATATTAATGAGATAAAAACTCAAGAAGCTCGTGTTATCTTTCGCAGAAGTCATCTCAAGTTATCTAGCAATGAACTCGCGAAGCGCTCTTATAATTCCCAAGTTCTTATTCCTCAAAGCGCGTGTTTAAATAGGCAAAGTTGTCTACTAGTAGTTGCCCCACCGAGCTCCGGTGGTCCGGGGTGCGGACTTCAAATCCGTAGTCGATTAGCGTCGAAGTGGTTCGATTCCACCTGGGGGGCGAATTAAAGAAGATTTTCTTTTTTTTCTCATTATAACGTGCTTTATTTTTCATTTTTACAAAATCTATCTATATGGCATTGGCGGCCTTAACTATCCAGGGCCTTAGCACGGCCACATCGGCATAGACGCCGGGGTAGTTGGCCTCAGCGCACCTGTAGCCCCAGGATACAATGCCCACCAGCAGGTGATTGGCTACCAGGGGACCGCCCGAGTCGCCTGTGCAGGCATCTGCTCCCACATCGGTGGCAGTACAGATGGTTTCCTCGCCCACAAAATCCTCGCCATAGCCATAGTTGTCCGAGGCGCACTCTCCACGATCGATGATCGTCAGCTGGACCGTTTGCAGGCTGTCGGCAAGGGCTCCTACATCCGTGTTGCCCCAGCCCGTGACCGTGGCCGTTGCTCCTCCCACAGGGCTCTCCTTGGCCAGGTTTATGGCTCTGACGGAGAGGCCAAAAGTGAGGGGCGTGGCCAGACGCAGCACAGCAATGTCGTAGTGCAGATAGCGGGTTTCGAATTGCTCGTGAACCTTATAGGCAGCCACGGGCACCAAGGTACCGCCATAGTTGTGGTGCTCTGCGCCAACGCGCACCTTCATCAGGGTCACGGATTTCTCATGCAAACAGTGGCCGGCCGTGATGACAATCTCCTTGCTGTAGAGAACGCCCCCGCACTCGTGACGCGCACTGATCTGGATGGACACCTGCCAGGGTGCATTGCGAATGACCTGATCCTGTCCGCCCACAATCCGGCCATTGGTCTCGACAACTGCTGCCGTCGTCGTCGCCGCCCCGAGGAAAGAGAGGACCAGCACCGCAACCGCTACTCCATTAACAGCCATTCCGAAAGCCAAGTGCAAACTGCCAGCAAACTGAACATGAAACTCATACATGGCGGCGGGTCTACTCCTCGAAGGGCAATAAAAGTTAATCGCCGGCTAATGGGAGCTTATCGCTGGCCATAGATTCCATCAAGTAGCTTTGGGCCTGTTCTACACTGTTCAGTCGGCGATAGGAAAAGCCAAGCAGTTACCCAGGCAACGGAACTCAGGGCAAAAATCAACAACAACAATCGATTATTGTGCATCATGGAGGAGTGGAAGATAACGCCCGAGGAGATTATCCGTCTGCGGGAGAGTTGCCTGCAGTGCATCCGCGATGGAGAACTCTACCAGCTGCGCAATGATGCCAAGCTGCGGGCTGTGTACAACACCCAGAGCTACGAGGAGTTCAAGTAAGCATTGCCCAAGCAAACACACATCATCCGCGTAACTCCAACAACCTTCTCTAGAGACGTGGTGGATGCGGCTCATCTTCGTCCCGTAACCAGGAGCGACAAGGCCAATGCCAACACTAAGAACAGGCTGTGGAACTCGGCTGCTCGGGATAATTGATTCCCCGAAATAAAGATGGGAGCAGAGAGTTATATTCAGAGAGTTCGTTTTCTATAATAAAATTCTTTGAGCATGGTATTCTCTCTTCAAAGAAGGTTCCTTCTTCACTATGTTCACGCACCAGGAACTTCTAAGACCTAAACCCTAAGACCCCATACCACATCCAATAAAAATCCATATGTTATGTTCCGTATTTATTCATTGAATTGACATCAAACCGAAGGATTAACCACTTAAACGCTGCTGGCAGCGCTGATCACCCAGGAGCGGAGGTTGGCCACATCGGCGTAGACACCGGGGTAGTTGGCATAAGCGCAACCGTATCCCCAGGAGACAACACCGACGAGCACTCCACCGGAGACCAGAGGGCCACCGGAGTCACCCTGGCAGGCATCCTTGCCGCTGGCAGCAGCGCAGATCATGGAGGACCTGATCTCGCTACCGTATCCGTAGCTGGACGAGGCGCACTGGGCCTGGCCGACGATGTTCACGTTGACGTACTGCAGCTGGGTGGGGATGGAGCTAGATCCGTAGGACTGGGTGCCCCAGCCGGAGACGGAGGCAGCAGCGCCGTTAGCGGGAGCAGAGCTGGCCAGGCCGATGGTCTTGAGGGTGGAGCTAGTGCTCAGGGCGGAGCTCAGACGGATCACGGCAATGTCGTTGACCATGGTGTTGGCGTTGTAGCCCTCGTTGTTCTTGAAGGAGGCAACGCTGACCAGGGAGCCGCCGGAGTTCCAGTAGGTGGATCCAGCGCGGACCTTCAGGGACGAGGCAGACACGGACTGCAGGCAGTGAGCGGCGGTCACGATGATGGTGCTGGAGTAGATCGAGCCACCGCAGGAGTGGGAACCACTGCGCTGCAGGGAGATCTGCCAGGGGAAGCTGCTGATGGTGGTAGCAGTACCTCCGACGATGCGGCCATCCAGCTGGGGCAGGAGACCCTCGGGGATGGTGCCACCCAGGGCGCAGGCAACGGCAGACAACAAGATCACGAACTTCAGCATGGTGCGAATCCAATGAGTTGTCCACCGAAGTGGGCCCTCCTTTTATACGGAATCCCTATCTTGTGCAGCGAATTAATCGGCATTTTCAATTAGTTTTATCTCCTTAACGTTGGGGAAAACCGAAAAGTGTCAGGTGAACTGACCGGGCAGATACTCATCCACTGATTGGTGCGGCGAAGATTATTTATAAGAAAGAATTTGATAAGTAATCGGGATCCGACACAACTTTCTATATTAGGATTATATAAATATATTTGTTAACGTATTACGAAGAGCACTTGACCGAAGTGCAGAAGGTTAACTATCATTTATTTTTAATAATGGACTTAACTACAATTTTTATTTAAAGGTGGTCATGGGTTCCGAAATCTGGCTATTAAAAAAAAGAATTTTATGGGGCTTACATCTTCTTTACGTATTGTTAATCTTATATTTTGTTGCTGTCGCTTTCAAATTTAGTTTATTGAAATCGTAGGATCTAATCAACCGATTTGGCAGGATCGGAAAACTATATCATAAATATATGCGTTTAACTGCCAAAACAACAATCAGGAAATTATGAGAACAAACATTATATCTTAACTGCTTTTGATTTCGATTGAAGAAATTACAAGTCTCTTTTATTTTCTTAAATAACGGCTTTAGTTTTATAAAAATCGGATGACTATATCATATATGTCCACATGCTCCGTTGGAAAAAGCTGAAAATATTATGAAATCGGACATAACTTCGCTAGTTTCCAACATATTCGCACAAACCCTTCGATTTAGTTATCGTTAAAGATTTAAAAATAATGATTTTAATTTGATCAAAATCAGGTGGCCCTACCTATAGTTGCAATCGTTAAATTTGCCCTTGGCTTGCAGAAGATAGCTTTTGTTTATTGTTATCTCTGTCACTCTCTCTTTTTCTCCATTTGCGACAGATTCTATCTTAGTCTCTTTTTCACTTTCTGTGCGTGGGGCTCTCTTTTTCATTCTCTTCAACTCTCGCTCTTTCTCTCCCAGAATATTTCTATATAGTTATTCACCTTTATATCTTTATCTATTTATCCCTTTCTCACTCTTTCTCCCCTTCCCTACACAAAGGGACTAAAAATACAGGCACTAAGTGGAACTTGCCCCTTTCTGTCCTTGAATGCCCACCAATTTGTACATTCACTTTAAAATTTGTTAAACTTTTTATTCAATTTAAAATTAATTTTTTTGCTTTAATTAAAGAAAAGAAGTGTGTAATTTGTACATAAAATAATTGATTCTGATCTGCAATTTTAATTCGTCTAAACATTTAGTATAAATTTAAGAGCTTCGAAGATATGTATGTAATGTTTACTTATAAACTAATCATTCGTAAGGCTGATCTTTCAAAGTTCGATTGGGTTCTGTATCAAATTTCTTATAAAACTCAGCCAGTGTCTTGTCAGCAATTATTTTAATATAAGAAGTTATATAAGTTATATAACTGAAACATCCCAAATATGTAATAAATGAAAAAGGAGTGAGGGTCTGGTATCACCATAGCTTTTATTTAACTTCCCGTTGATGAACTAATTTTTGATTTAGTTCAACTTTCTCTAGAAGTTTCGATTTCTGCAACTGGACATTAAGATATGTAATACCCAGGAAGGCTGGACAAATGTATTAACTATTTACATATCTATAGAGGATGATCTTTGATTAAACTTTGTTCTAAGAAACAAAGGGATTTCAGTACCAGGAGCTCGTAAGACCTTAGCCCCTTTAAATCTATTCCCTGTGACCCCATACCAATTGCAATAAAAATCCAAATGCATTCTGTATCTCAAAGTTTTATTCGTTCATCCAACCATAGGATTAAACGCTGCTGGCAGCGCTGACCACCCAGGAGCGGAGGACAGCCACATCGGCGTAGACACCGGGGTAGTTGGCATAAGCGCAACCGTATCCCCAGGAGACAACACCGACGAGCACTCCACCGGAGACCAGAGGGCCACCGGAGTCACCCTGGCAGGCATCCTTGCCGCTGGAGTAGGCGCAAATCATGGTAGAACGGATCTGGCTGCCGTATCCGTAGGTGGACGAGGCGCAGGAAGACTGGCTCACGATGTTCACGTTGACGTACTGCATCTGGGTGGGGATGGAGCTGGATCCGTAGGACTGGGTGCCCCAGCCGGAGACGGAGGCAGCAGCGCCGTTGGCGGGAGCAGAGGTGGCCAGACCGATGGCCTTCATGGTAGAGCCCAGGCTCAGGGAGGAGGACAGGCGGATCACGGCAATGTCGTTAACCATGGTGTTGGCGTTGTAGCCCTCGTGGTTCTTGAAGGCGGCCACGGCGGAGGTGGAGCCGCCGGAGTTCCAGTAGCTGGATCCAGCGCGGACCTGGAGGACGGAGGCGGACACGGACTGCAGGCAATGAGCGGCGGTCACGACGATCTTGTCGGAGTAGATCGATCCTCCGCAGGAGTGGGAGCCACTGCGCTGCAGGGAGATCTGCCAGGGGAAGCTGCTGATGGTGGTGGTGGTACCTCCGACGATGCGGCCATCCAGCTGGGGCAGGAGACCCTCGGGGACGGTGCCACCCAGGGCGCAGGCAACGGCAGACAACAAGATCACGAACTTCAGCATGGTGCGAATCCAATGAGTTGTCCACCGAAGCGGGCCCTCCTTTTATACGGAAAACGGAATCTTTTTCAGCGAACTAATCAGCATTTTCAATTATTTTTATATTTTTATCGTTCGGAAAACCCGAAATATGTCGCGCAGATACTCCTTCATTGATAGGTGTCGCGAAAATAATATTTATAAGAAAATAATAATGATAAGCAATATGGTTAGTAGGGGCACGCTCCGAGATATATTCGAATTTTTCAATGCGTATGTATAAGGAGCACGTGAGCAAAGTTCAGGTTCTTTAGTACAGTTTATATTTATTGATAGTTTTTACCATTATATTCATTGAGGTCTTTTTTATTTATATTTGAAGATATTAAACATATTTCTTAATTGAGTGTCACATATAAAATAGTTAAACAGTATTTAATTTGCTATACAATTTGGTTGTAATAACATATTCTTTTTTCCAGTATACTGCCACCCAAAAATAATCAAAGAAACGTAATGCCCGTTAAAGATGATCTAAACAAAGCGGTGAGCCGCAAGTCGAGATAAAATCTAAAAAAGAGTCAAGAGGTGTCCCATTCCTGAATGTCGGAAAACCCATTGAAACATTATCGGACAAAGACATGGGCGTAGAGAATGAGTGGGCACTAAAAGTTAGTGGCTTTAAAAAATCTAAAATATCTAAGGTAAGTTCCATTGTGCCAAAAAATTAAAAGTAAAAAATCACTTACAAAATATTTATAAAATAAATGTTTAACAACTTATGTTGTACTAATGTAATTGAATAAAGTAAACGTTTGTTTATTTATTTATTTATAATTAACTATTTTTCAAAAGCAAAGAAATTTAAGGAGATTTTCATGAAGCTAATCGAAGCCGTCAATGTTTTGTGTACAATAATCGATATTATATTTATATTATTATATTTATTAATATCGATCTTTCCTCATATTTTTCTTAAGGGTGGCTATTGTAAATAATTATACTATTTTGATCAGACTTATGTGATTAATCTAGAAAGATAAAAATTAAATGAAACAAAGTCAACAAAGGCTATCCAAAGAATATTAACCATAGAGACATGGCTAGATCAATGCGTCTGCTGATACCCTGCAAATATTTTGGGTTTTTGGGCCAAGTATTAAACCAGCTTTACTCGCTATGTAATTTCAGAGACGCTTTATTTAATTGTAATTGTAATTCTGGTATCTTTGGTAATACTACATACACTCCCCATTGTTATCGCATCCTCAAAAACCATTTCTGATTCACTTGAGTTTCGACATACCAAAGGAGACGGTGGAATGATAAAGGCATCGAGTTGAAAATTGGCGAAATTCAAACGAAACCAAGTTGAATGACAATGCCCCGAATAATCAACCACTCGTGAGGGATCTAGGCGAAGAGATAACCCTAATCAATGATAAGTGCACTCCTTAAGCCTTCTCGTATGTATAAACATCTAAGACCACAAAGGCATTATCTTTCCCATGACGTTTTACAGGAAATGGTGTCATTACTCCTAATTTCTAGAATTATTCATTCTAAACTCACTGGATCCTATAGATATATATGAATTTGTTAATAAATTAATTAAAGAAAATACGCTAAAGAAAGTTATTTTATAATTATTTTTCTGATAAGAGGATTTGATAGAAAGTTTGTGAAATATTTTATTGCCTACTTTTAGGGACTCCCTAAAATTGTTGAAAATATTCCAAAACGTATAGTATAGTGCACGGCGCAAGGGTATTCATTTATTCGATAGGTTTTCGCAGGTTCTTTTTACGATTTGTAATGATGCAAATTTCTTTTCACTTAATTAAACCATTTATTTACAAGCTGGAGGCAACCATAGCTACTAAGGCTTTAGGCTGAATTTCCATTTTAAAGGTTTTCCAATACTATGACACTTACTAACTTTACTAACTTTCGAAGGCAATACATTATCCAAGATAATGCCCTTCCAATCATGGTATAACAACCTAAACATATATCATATATAGTTATATCATGCTTCCAATAATCTTTTTACACTAGGCTGCCTTAAACCCGATTGACATTTGTAAGTATTTACGTTATCGAAGTGTAATCGATATCAATGTTTTTAAGACCAACAAGAGCAAGGTTACGAAAGTAATAAATTGATAGATTTTTTTACAAAGATTATCCTAAAATATGATTAAGTCTTAGTAGCTATGGCTGCCTTCTATCTGTAGCTATTGTTTATAACTTCAAGCAAACAGTTTGTAAATAAATACATAAATAAATGATCTTCAGATCCCGTATATTCCCAAATAAAATTCTCCAATGTAGAGAGACCCCCTAAACCCCATTCTTCCTCAAATTACCAACAAATACAATGCCAATGAAGTACTGTTCATATTTTGATTTTATTCGCAAAATGCTTAAGCGTTCGAAATCACCCAGGAACGGAGGTTAGCCACATTGGCGTAGACACCGGGGTAGTGGGACTGGGCGCAGCCGTATCCCCAGGAGACAACACCGACGAGCACTCCACCGGAGACCAGAGGGCCACCGGAGTCACCCTGGCAGGAATCCTTGCCGCTGGCAGCGGCGCAGATCATGGAGGTCTTGATCTGGCTACCGTATCCGTAGCTGGACGAGGCGCAGGCAGACTCGCTGACAATGTTCACGTTGACGTACTGCAGCTGGGAGGGGATGGAGCTGGAGCCGGAGGACTGGGTGCCCCAGCCGGAGACGGAGGCAGAAGCGCCGTTGGAGGGAGCGTTGGAGGCCAGGCTGATGGTCTTGATGGTGGAGCTGGTGCTCAGGTGGGAGCTCAGGCGGATGATGGCAATGTCGTTGACCATGGTGTTGGCGTTGTAGCCCTCGTGGTTCTTGAAGGAGGACACGCTGACCAGGGTGCCGCCGGAGCTCCAGTAGCTGGATCCAGCGCGGACCTTCAGGGCAGAGGCGGACACGGACTGCAGGCAGTGAGCGGCGGTCACAATGATGTTGGTGGAGTAGATGGAGCCACCGCAGGAGTGACCACCGTTACGCTGCAGGGAGATCTGCCAGGGGAAGCTGCTGATGGTGGTAGCAGTACCTCCGACGATGCGGCCATCCAGCTGGGGCAGGAGACCCTCGGGGATGGTGCCACCCAGGGCGCAGGCAACGGCAGACAACAAGATCACGAACTTCAGCATGGTGCGAATCCAATGAATCCTCCTCCAAAAAGACCGCGCTTTTATAGGGGTTACACTATCTCCCCATCCGCCGAGGGCAGCGAGATCCCTCTGGGCAGAGCTGGATAACGCCTCGGGCGGTGTGTGTGTGTGGAGTGGACTAGGGGCGATAAGCTGATTGGTTCCTGCTATCGCTGACAGGCCGTATCTACGGCGAGCGTGACGCAAGAGTTATGCTGGAGCTATCGCCGGCTATCGGAGGGGGATCACCGCACTCCAGGCTGCCTTGTATGTATATAAGGGCTCCTGATCCGAGGATCAGCATACAACCAATTAACATGTTGCGATTCGCGGTACTCCTCTCCGTTGTGGCCTGCGCCCTGGCCGGCACCATTCCCGATGGCATGGTGCCCCAGCTGGACGGACGCATTGTCGGCGGCTACGAGACCTCCATTGAGGCCCACCCCTACCAGGTGTCCCTGCAGCGCAGCGGCTCCCACTTCTGCGGCGGCTCCATCTACTCCCACGACATCGTCATCACCGCCGCCCACTGCCTGCAGTCCATCGAGGCCAAGGACCTGAAGGTGCGCGTCGGCAGCACTTACTGGCGCTCCGGCGGCAGCGTGCACTCCGTCCGCTCTTTCCGCAACCACGAGGGCTACAACTCGCGCACCATGATCAACGACATTGCCATCATCCGCCTGGAGTCCGACCTGAGCCTCCGCTCTACCATCCGCGAGATCCGCATTGCCGACTCCAATCCCAGTGAGGGCGCCACCGCTGTTGTCTCCGGCTGGGGCACCACCGAGTCCGGTGGCAGCACCATTCCCGATCACCTGCTGGCCGTCGACCTGAAGATCGTCGATGTGTCCCGTTGCCGCTCCAGCGAGTTCGGCTATGGCTCCAAGATCAAGGACACCATGATCTGCGCCTACGCCGCCCACAAGGATGCCTGCCAGGGTGACTCCGGCGGCCCGCTGGTCTCTGGCGACCGTCTGGTCGGTGTTGTGTCCTGGGGCTATGGCTGCGCTGATGATCGCTATCCCGGAGTCTATGCCGATGTTGCCCACTTCCACAGCTGGATCGAGGACACCGCCCGCGATCTGTAGATCTGAAAAAAACAAAGCTCTTAGCACTTGAAATAAACGCAATTGAATCAGCACTCGTGTCCCTCTCTCTCTGTCTCTGTCTCACTCTCTTGTTCCAAATTACGTCGCAGGTGTAAGCCCTTGGAGATTGGGACAGATAACACCCCGACGGGGAGTATATAAGCTTCCAGCAGAGCCATCAATGCAAGCACTAACCAGCACCGCTCACCATGCTCAAGATCGTTATCCTGTTGTCCGCCGTGGCCTGCGCCCTGGGTGGCACCATCCCCGAGGGTCTGCTGCCCCAGCTGGATGGACGCATCGTCGGAGGTACTGCTACCACCATCACCAGCTTCCCCTGGCAGATCTCCCTGCAGCGCAGTGGCTCCCACTCCTGCGGTGGCTCGGTCTACTCCTCCAACATCATTGTGACCGCCGCTCACTGCCTGCAGTCCGTGTCCGCCTCTGCCCTGAAGGTTCGCGCTGGATCCAGCTACTGGAGCTCCGGCGGCACCCTGGTCAACGTGGCCTCCTTCAGGAACCACGAGGGCTACAACGCCAACACCATGGTCAACGACATTGCCGTCATCCGTCTGAGCTCCTCCCTGAGCTTTAGCTCTTCCATCAAGGCCATCGGCCTGGCCACCTACAACCCGGCCAATGGAGCCGCTGCTTCCGTTTCTGGTTGGGGTACTCTGTCCTCCGGCGCCAGCTCCCTGCCCGCCCAGCTGCAGTATGTGAACCTGAAGATCGTGAGCCAGTCGCAGTGCGCCTCCTCCACCTACGGCTATGGCAGCCAGATCCGGTCTACCATGATCTGCGCCTACACCGCCGGCAAGGACTCCTGCCAGGGTGACTCTGGTGGCCCTCTGGTCTCCGGTGGAGTGCTCGTCGGTGTTGTCTCCTGGGGATACGGTTGCGCTTATGCCAACTACCCCGGTGTCTACGCCGATGTGGCTGTCCTCCGCTCCTGGGTGATCAGCACTGCCAACAGCATTTAAGCGGTTAGTCCTTCGATTTTCATTGAATAAAACTTTGGAATGCAGAACATAACATCTGGGTTTTAATGGGATTTAAGATGGGGTCTTGGGGTATAGATTTCAAAGGGTTAAGATCTTACGAAAACCTGGTACCGAAACCCCTTCGTTTCTTAAAGCAAAACCAAGTCAAGATCGTCATTCATAGGTTTTCAGAATTTCAGGGTATTACCTCCCTAAAAGTCTAAGTTTTTTAGTTCTAGAAATCGAAACTTCTAGAGAAAGCTTAATAAATCATAAATTATTACATCAAGGGGAAGTTAGATAAGTGTTATGGCAAGACCAAACCCTTTTAACTTAACATAATTTGAGGTCTTCGATCCCAAAGCGAAGTTCAAATTGTAATAACATTTATTACATATTCGGGATGTTTAAGTTATATAACACCACTCGTAAACCCCTATCAGACCTCTCCACGGACTATCGTCACTGCCACGTATCTCTTCAAGGGCTGGAAGGGTATTCACTCTAGATAATACGGCGCACCTTCCGTGATTTCGTATGATATCGAATGATTTCGTCTGACTTCGAGTGAATTTTGCAGGTCTCAAGTGGCATGGGGCATGAGGGTAAACATTTGCTTCTAATCATCAGCTGTTGGAGTGCATCGCGTGGCCAGAGTTCCACTCCATCTTCTCCATTGATAAGTTGTTGGTTGGGCGTTGATGAGTCTGGGACAGGTGAGTTAAGATTAATTAGCCACAATACATGCGCCTACACATAAGGGCATTGCAGATAAGATTGCACTGATTGAAATCAGACTGAACCGTGACTTGTGGAACTACTACGTTTTATGAATCGATAGTAAGGGGTCGCAAGTGATCCATAATAGTCTCCACAAAATCGCAAAGCAACAACAAATTAAGCCCTAATCTCATATACTTCTAGCAGCTGATAATGTTGTTTAGAAAACAATTTTGTTATCAAATTTAATTTAAAGTACCTGGAACTCCATTGATATTTGCGGTTGATATTCGCCATTCTACTTTTCTTTGGGGCCACCCCTTACTTTGGCGAAGGGTATTACCAGCTAGGCATTGGGTTGGTAAGCCTTTCGGGTTAATAGCTTTTTTTAATGAGCCATTAAAAGGGGGCTATAATATGGTATTATTGGGAATGTCAGGTCATTAGAACTACCTTGGAACACTGGGTCATGGAAACTATATATATAGTAATAATAATAATAAAGGCTTGTCTTATGGAATACTCATGGTGAAACCCTAAGACCCAATGACAAGACCCCGACGCTCTACCTTCTATATCTATCTATCTAACACCTGTTCAAGTGCAGACTTCCGACTCCATGACACGATAGCGACTGCCTGTGATTGATAAGGCTGTCTGGATCATGGGATTGATGGGTAGCAGAGCCTTCGGGGCACAGAGTATGCTAATTCCCAGGCTCAAAAGATCGAGTCGATAGTGTCACTTGTCCACTTGGACCTCCCAAAAGGTTATAAATACTGGTTGTATTCCGTTGAATGCCTTAGTTTTTTATGTCCACCATGCGAGGATTACTTGTGGCGCTTCTACTTGGCCTGGCTGTGGCCTCCGCCTGGGCTGGCAGCATTGGCTTGGGATCCCAGGGCGACCCCTTCCAGCACGAGGGACGCATTGTGGGCGGCGAGGACACAACGATTGCGGCCCATCCCTATCAGGTGTCGCTGCAGACCAAGAGTGGCTCCCACTTCTGTGGCGGCAGCTTGCTCGATGGTGAAACCGTGGTCACGGCTGCCCATTGTTTGCAGGGAAGGAAGGCCGCCAAGGTGTTTGTCCGTCTTGGGTCCACGCTCTACAATGAGGGCGGCATCCTGATTGCTGTCCGTGACCTCACCTATAATGAGAACTACAGCTCCAAGACCATGGAGTACGATGTGGGCATCCTGAAGCTGGCCGAAAGGGTCGAGGAAACTGTTGACATTCGCTACGTGAAACTGGCCAAGGAGACGCCGGCGACGGGAACTACGGCCGTGGTCACTGGTTGGGGTGCCAAGTGCTACTTCTGGTGCATGACCTTGCCCAAGGTCCTGCAGGAGGTCTATGTGAGCATTGTGGACTGGAAGACCTGTGGCTCGGATGCCTACAAATACGGCGATATCATCTACCCGAGCATGGTGTGTGCCTACGAGAAGAAGAAGGATGCCTGCCAGGGCGACTCTGGTGGTCCGTTGGTGGTGGGAGAGAACACTCTGGTGGGCATTGTGTCCTGGGGCTATGCCTGTGCCTCGGAGGGATTGCCGGGTGTGTATTCCAATGTGGCTGATTTGTGGGAATGGATTGAGACAGAGGCCGCAAGGCTGTAATAAATTCGATGATGAGTTTGCATACTTTTGGGGATTTTCTATTAGGGAATTTGTTTACCTTTTTGGTTTGAATTTGTTTACTTTACTTGGCTTATAATGGTGGGGTTTTAGGCGTTAATGCATAGTTTTGGGGATCTCATAGAACTTAAAGTTCTTTGGTGTTATCAGTAAGCTTTCAAGGGAAAGTCTTAAGGTTTGAAAGAGATTTAATCTTAATCTGAAATGATTGTAAGGATTTTTATAAAGTAATGAACATTTATAGGTTCTTTCACATTAATATAAAATATTGGTTTGAGGTGAAGGTATTTATTTATTAATTTACTCTTTGTTCCAACCATTTTGTATATTATTTTCTATAATAATAATCTACCTAGATCTCGATACTGATCCGAAATCCCAACTAAACAATGCCATTCCGCTTAGTCAGCACAAGGTCTTCTCTGAAGCTTACGCTCTCGTATTGGCCATCTTATCGGTCGTGTTAGAACGCAAGCAATTTATTGACCAATTCAAGATATGGCCAAAGCTTCTCGCTATTCTTGGACTTCCAAAACACAACCAATTTAGTCACTGATCGAACAACGAAATGAACAAAGTTCTGTTACCGATTTTCGCGGGCCTGCTCCTGCTCCTCCAGCTGAGCGTGGAAGCTCATCCCCAGCCCGATCTGAATGGAAGGATTGTGGGTGGTGTGGACACCTCCAGTTACTACACCAAGTACGTGGTGCAACTGCGCCGACGCAGCTCCACGGACAGTGCCTATGCCCAGACCTGCGGTGGCTGTATCCTAGACGCAGAGACCATTGCCACTGCCGCCCATTGTGTGTACAATAGGCTGGCGGAGAACTTCCTGGTCGTGGCAGGTTCGGATAACACGGGCAGCATGAATGGCGTGGTGGTGCGAGTGGAGAAACTCATCCCTCATGAACTGTACAATGCCACCACCACGGATAACGACATTGCCTTGGTAAAGGTCACTCCTCCCCTTCCATTGGCCACTCACTCCGACATGAAGGCCCTTGAGCTGGCCACTGCGGAACCTGCGGTGGGTGCCACGGCCACCATTAGCGGTTGGGGTTACACCACCGAGGGTGGTCGCTCCTCCAATCAGCTGCAGCAGGTCAAGGTGCCAATTGTGGATGCCGCCAAGTGCCAGGAAGCCTACTACTGGAGACCCATCAGTGAGGCCATGATCTGCGCCGGTGTTCCGGAGGGTGGCAAGGATGCCTGTCAGGGAGACTCCGGTGGACCTCTGGTTATCAATGAGCAGCTCGTGGGCATCGTATCCTGGGGCGAGGGCTGTGCACGTGCCAACTATCCGGGAGTCTATGCAAATGTGGCTTACTTTAAGGACTGGATTGCCAAGCAGAGGGAGGCTTATTAGAGCTTTGATTTTAGCTATAAAAACAGATTTTCGATCGATAAGTTGAGCTGGTTTTTATATCCCTAATGGGGTTTACTTTTCCTTTTTAATATAATATTAAAAAATTGTATAAATAAATATAAACTATGTATAAAACTCACTCGTATTACATTGTTTATTTATCGAAGAGTCTAACTTATTTCCTGTCTGCATTGCCCGCTGACCTAATTGTTTAAATAAACTGCAGTTATCACATTTATTACTGTAATTTATTAAACTCTTTATGGTTGTGTCTGATGTCAAGTTCAAACTTCAAATGTCTCAAGGAATAGGAAGGTTCTAAATAAGATTAAAAATATCTTAAGTTAACCAGAACTAACAAAGATCGTACGGTTATTAATTTTCAAGATTGCTCAATTGCTTTCTTTTCAAATCTCCCAATTGATACGTAGGCGCTTAAGGTATCTTAAATCTCAGACTTATTGGACTTTTATCTTCAATAAATCTTTCAAAGAACTGTGAAAAATGTAACCTTTATTAGCTCTGAAATCTACCCAAGGATTTCTGAAAATCCTCTCTCCAAGAACGTTATTTTTAAAATTTAAAGTACTTTCGACGTTTATTGAAGTCGAAGAACTATACAGGTTTCAAACTCGTTGAACCCGATATTTTTAGAATTTATAGAACTTTAACCAACTTACCCTAAACCCATTTAAAGGACCTTCTATAAGGAACTTAAAAACCTCCTAAACCCCCTAAAAACAACCTTCCAAATCCAAACACAACCATGGTGAACAGTGTTCTTACCCATAAAGCGTAATCACTCGTTATTGCGAATGACCGAGCGTATCCAGAATAAAATTTATGGTCTTTATAGTCGGTGTAGAGTCTACACACTGTAGGCCATGAGATAAGCCTGGTAGTGGCCATCCGAGTAGTTATAGCCCTCAGTCCTCGACATGTCGTCTTCTTGGTTGGTTTACCTCTCCGCTTGCCTGCTGGTGGCCACGGTCCGTGGTCTGCCCCTTCAGGATGAGAAGACCGAGTTGCCCGGTGGCCGCATTGTGGGCGGCTATGTGACAGACATAGCCCAGTGTCCGTATCAGATCTCTCTGCGCTACAAGGGCATCACCACGCCGCAGAATGCCTTCAGCCATCGCTGCGGTGGTTCCATCATCGACAGCGACAAGGTCCTAACGGCGGCGCACTGCATCATTGCCACAGTGCCCAGCCAGTACAAGGTGGTGGCCGGCTCAAATTACCGCACCGGATCGGATGGCGTCATCACGTCCGTCAAGCAGATCATCATGCACGAGGAGTACTTCTCGGGCGCTGCCTACAACAACGATGTGGCCCTGCTCATCCTGGATCCCCCACTGCCGCTGAATAACTTCACCATCAAGGCCATTGAGATGGCATCGGAGCCACCGCTGGAGGGAGCCATCAGCAAGATCAGCGGCTGGGGCACCACCTCCTCGGGCGGTACGGCCTCCAATGTACTGCTGGCCGTCGATGTGCCGATTGTGAGCAACGAGGTGTGCGACAAGGATTACGAGAACTTTGGCGACGAGACGTACCGCATCACCGACACCATGTTGTGTGCCGGCAAGCGGGGCGAGGGCGGCGTGGATGCCTGCCAGGGTGACTCCGGTGGTCCGCTAGTGGTGCGGGATAAGCTGTACGGCGTGGTCTCTTGGGGCAATGCCTGCGCCCTGGCCACGCATCCTGGCGTCTATGCCAATGTGGCTACTCTCAGGTCCTGGATCGATGACAGGTTGGCGGAGCTCTAAGAGGTGTATTTCGCAATTACTCTTGTAAATAAATTGGTTTCTTTCGACCACGTGCCTTGGGGCTTTCCCTAATCCCAAGAACTTTGTGTTTTTTACGATTTTCCCAGGCATAATCGGTTTGTATTGGAGATTAGATCAACCTTGGTCAGTTGGCTGGAGATTAAGTAACTTCCAAGAAATCAAAACTGAAAGTTTGAAATGGATTTAAAGGGTTAGAGCTTGGGGTTTCTTTTTTAAAGAAACCCCAAAAGTAGGCTTACTTTGGTATAGGAAATCATATTAAAGTGGACCTGAGGCAAAGGTTTATTGAGTATTTTGGCGAAGTATGGGTATAACCCATAAATAGTCTTAGAGGGAACTCTTAAAGAACTCGTCTACGCTCTCTTGAAAACCTCAAACTATTTATAAACAAATTAAACAATTTAAGAGCACTGCAAGCCTTGGATACTTGGAGATTAACCGAACATAGTCCGCCAATACAAGGTGGTAATCTCCCCCTGGAACTCCATTATCTGGGCCGTACCCTGTTTATATTCGAAGCTATCTCGAGGACCGGTCATTAAGCTAATCATTGAATGTCGCACACACACGGCAGAAAGGTGCAAAATCGAGACCCGTAATCAGTTCGATACGAACCTCTCGCCCGGGCAAATCGACGGAAGCCACACAATCCTACCCAGAACCATGTCCATCCCACAGCCTCTCCTGCTCCTGCTGCTGGCTATTGGAGTCTCCTCCTTGGTGTCCGCCCAACCGCAGCCACGGATTATCAATGGCACCACTGTGGATGTGGCCCGTCATCCATATATTGTCTCCCTGCGCTACCGTCGCGATGCGGGGGATAGCTACAAGCATGAGTGTGCTGGAGTCATCTACTCGGAGCACGTGCTGCTCACCGCCGCCCAGTGCCTGTACAATCTGGGCGAGGAGACCAAGCTGCTGGCTGTGGTGGGCGCCAATACGCGCACCGGACCCGATGGCATCATCTATCCCGTGGCCAACTGGACGCATCACCCGGACTTTAACTACTACACCGCCGACTATGACATCGGAGTTCTCTTCCTGGACACGCCTCTAAACCTCACCCACTTCGGCATCAGTTCGGTGGGCATCCGGCCGGAGCGTCCGGCAGTGGGTCGCCTGGCCACCGTAGCTGGTTGGGGCTATCGCGAGGAGTGGGGACCCTCGAGCAACATCCTGGAGCAAACCCAGGTGCCAGTGGTGGCTACGGAGGAGTGCAACGGGATCTACGGTGCCGGCGAGGTCACCGAACGGATGATATGTGCGGGCTATGTGACCGAAGGTGGCAGCGATGCCTGCCAAGGTGACACTGGAGGACCCCTGGTCATTGACAATCAACTCGTGGGCCTGGTGTCCTGGGGACGTGGTTGCGCTCGACCCAACTATCCCACGGTCTACAGCTACGTGGCCAGTTTTCTGGCTTGGATCGAAGAAACAATTGCCGCCGGCGGAGCACAATAAACGGAGGAATTTCAAAGGCAAAAATTGATACGCTATCGTTCCGGATAGAGCTACCTAATGGAATCTAATAAAACCGTAATCAAACAAACAATATACAGCGGTGTTATCTATGGGCTATATCATGCTTGCTAGTGCTTATCTCCTTATGTAATTCTCAGGTATTAAGTCTCTCAGAGGAGAAGGGGAGAATTATAGAAGTTGGATAAGTTTTTCAGGGGTAACTAACAAGGGACTTGGGAATTTTAGAAGCCTTAAAGACACATTCAAGCCCAATAACTAGCCCAAACAACCCAGGGAACTCCCTGAGCAGTAAGTAACATCGGTGTTGAGTCTTCCAAAGGATATATTCACAAGAGGAACAGAGACAAGTTTACAGGAAGTCAATGGTGCCCACATCCTCGTAGGCGGCCACGGTCTCCAGCAGCCAATCGCGAACATCGGGCACAGAGCAATACACTCCGGGGTACTTCTCGCGAGCACAGCCCGTACCCCAGGAGACAATGCCCAGGAGCTCGTTGTTGTAGATCAGCGGACCGCCCGAATCGCCCTGGCAGGCATCCTTGCCGCCGCCAGTGACACCAGCGCAGAGCATTCGACTGGTCAGCAGAATGGGGTAGGAGCTCTTGCACTGCGTATTCTCCACCACATTGACGCTGACCTCCTGCAGGACATCTGAGATGGTGCCACCTTCGCTGGTGGTGCCCCAACCGGTCACTATCACGGGGGTATCATGCTCGGGACGCTCCTTGGCCAGCTCAATGGGCTTAGCTGCCTCATTGAACTCGAACTGGCCGTCCACAATCAAGATGGCCGCATCGTAATCGTTGTTCAGGGTCCTGTACTTGGGATGAATGATGATCTCCCGCACGGCCAGCTCCTGCTGCGGTCCTGTGGGGAACCAGATGTTCGACGAACCGGCCACAATGGTCAGGTTCTCGACGGTAGTCAGGGTGTTCACGCAATGGGCAGCACTGATGATAAGGTGCGGTCTGTAGAGGGTGCCACCGCAGCGGTGGTTACCCCTCAGTCGCATCGAAATCTGATGCGGATAGCGGGTGATGTTCGTATCCTGGCCACCGACAATGCGTCCATCCAGCCGGGGGATTTGCACATCCTCGAAGTTCCCATAGAGAGGATCCGCCAGGGAGCCGCACACAGCTCCGAGCAGAAGGCAGACGACCAAAATCCGTGACATTTTCAGAAGCAACTGAAGGCGAAAGCAACGCCATGCGTGGATTTATAGAACTTCCCCTTATCGACCAGCTGTAGATTGCGCCTGGATTGACCATTACGCGGTAATCGAACAAAATCTAACGATAGGAGTCGTAATCTCTGACAAAAGACAGGGACAACGAGGCAGGTCATAAATCTAGGCAGGGAATAGGAATTACTTCTGGGCTTTTCCCCCGAATGGAATGATTTTCTGCTAAATTCCCTGAGCTGGGTGATATATTTTAACTGAAGGTGAAAGCTTTATGTTAAAAAAGAGATTTTTTATTAAATAAATTGACTGTTGGTGAAATCTTTAAGATAGAAGACAGATTTTTCCATTGAATTAGAAACTACTTGTAAAATAGTGTAACGCCAAGTCAAAAGGAATCCTTCTTCATTACCGATCTCTCTCTCTCTCTCTCTCTCTCTCTCTCTCTCTCTCTCTTGTTATAAGATCTAGTTTCTTAAGCCATGGTAGAATAATTTAAGGTAGTCTTATCGAGAGATCGGCCCTCTCTTAAGGACCCTAATTGCCAGAGTGCAAACGTATAATGCTTGCTCCCTCCTTATAGAGCTCAGAGCGCAGAGAGAGAGAGAGAGAGAGAGCTTAAAAAGCTAAGAGTCCTCAACACAGCTCATGGTTAACTATAGAAGGTAGCCTCATTGAGAGAGCTTCCCTATTTTTGTTCTGTCGTTCGCAAGCTATCTCTTTCTAGCGCATGTCTCTGCAAATATTTACGAAGCTGATGAGGCTATCTCTTCAGCTCTACCATGGAAGTAACTACCTAGTATATTTATGCCATACGTTAAGCTCTCTCTCGGGAGAGAGACTTCAACTTAGTCTCTCCCTTTCTCTATGTAATTCTGGCATTTCGAGTGCTAAGCTCCATTGCACCTGTCAAAGAAAAAAAAGAATATTTTAAAAACAAAATTGGGACTGGAAATCTTAGAAAAAATATTGATGTGACTTGACCTCCATCTAATAAATAAATATCCCCTCAGTTTCCAGTAATAAAGCAACCCTTTCCAAGAATTATTTCTTTTTGCAGTATCTTTCGTGTACTTCTTAGTTGTGTAACTTCAAGTAATTTACTTGGTAAACATTTACCTGTTCCACCCAAAAGTATGTTACCTCTAATCTATATAGAAACCTTACCATACCAACCATAAAAAATCTGTTTTTTACTCTACATAAATTTATTTATTAATGCTTATTATAAACTTATTAATAAACCATTTACAGCTGACACTACAAACTAAGATTGCACATTTCCGGCCCAAGACTGCTGACATTTATCACAATACGCATCCGTTACGATACTCTACACGATATATATTATATTATATATTGATTGCACTTGGATATCTTAGGGCTTGGGTTCGTTGTCCTGTTGGTACCTGCACTTTTTGCGTATTGGATGCAGTTCCCCAGGGGTTTCCTTGTCTCTACATCTAAAGATAATCCTAAAACTACTAAAATTGCACCTTGTGGTTTGGCAAGAATCTCCAGTTATTGCACTGATCGTTGCTATATGCTTAGGGTCTAGAAGTCTGCTTCAGATATATGTATATATATAGTATATAGTATTGCACGTCCCTAGAAACTATGTATTTCGTAGACTATCTATCCCTAGATCTCTTTTAACTCTTCCGTATCATCTTGTATAGCACGGAGTGGGTCTCTATGCTCTCCGCCCCGGACTCCCACATGTCCTCGGCGTTGGTCTCCTCGTCCGTCTCCGAGGAGCCGCAGCATGTGCTATGCCCACGGCCGCCGTTCTCATCCGAGGAGTAGGACGACATCGTGGTGGTGCTGCCGCGCACATTCAGCTCCTGGGAGTTCGTCTGCGAGTGGGATCGCGTGAGGGTTTTGTCGGAGTCCGCATCGCTCAGGTCACCATTGGTCACCACACCGTGAGTGTCCGGCGATCGTCGACTGTGTCCCGGCGAGACCATATGCTCCAGATCCTCGAAGCGACTGTCATTCGGCCCGCTCTCCTCCTCGTCGTTGTCCTCGATGGTGTCCACGCGTATGATCTGACCCCGACCGCCGCCGGATAGCATCTTGAAGTTGTACCGATCGTACACATTGCGCTTGTACAGCTCCGTGGAATCGGTGCTCATGTAGCCGCTGTCCAATTGCCCGAAACGCTGCTCGTAATAGGTCTGGCTACCGGGTTGGCCCATGCCGCCAGACTGAGCCGCCGCCTCCTCAATGATGGAGGCAATGCCATCGTCCTCCAGGAACCCGGCTGCATTCTTGCTGCCATACGTGGGCGCCGGACTCTGGCTGGGACTGAACTTATTGGCCGCCATGGTGACGAACTTGCGCCACGCATTCTTCAGATCCTTGGCCTTTTTGGCCCGATCCTTAAGGCCGATGGCAATCTGCATTCCGTTCGTGAGCTGGGCCTGTTCGATCTCACAGCGATAGACGGTCTGGACATTTCCCCCGGAGTTGGGGCCACCGCCGGAGCTGCTGGCCGCCCGCTGCGGATAGGCTATGCCCACGGGAACTCCTGCGTTCCTATACATCTCCTTGGTTCGCTCGGAGAGATGTCCGCTGCTCCGATTGGAACGAGAGCTTACACTCAAGGCATCGAACTGGACGAGATCCACTTCCTTGAGGTTCTTATTGCTGGAGAACTCTACGGGATCTACGGGTGACTCTTTTGGAGCTGCGGCATCCTGTCCCCCTTTGGTGGCCTCCTCCCGCTGGCTCTTTCGTCGATTGAGATACTTGGTCAGACTGTAGTCATTCCTCAGACTGTTGATCTTCTTGCTGTACATTCCCTCGTAGTCCTCGTCCTGGACTTTGGCTCCCAGCTTTCCTGCTCCTGCTGTTGCCCTGGAGGAGCCCTTGGTGTGGGTTCTTTCCTCGGTGGTGGCGGATATAGCACTGGACATGGTGTTGTTGTCGAACTCTGAGACGCCAGTGACCTCGGTGACCTCGCTGTGCAGGCTGTAGGCATCCTCCTCGGGGGCATGATGCTGCTGCTGCTGCTGCTGCTCCTTGGAAGAGGAGCTGGGCGGAGGAGGCGGTGGCAGTGGACGCTTGCCACTTTGATTAGGCAGCGGTGGGCAGTAGTGCTGATTGGAGGCCTTGGGCCGGGGAGGAGGAGGAGCCACAGGAGCCGTCTTTTCAGCCTTGGGCGATGAAATCTTAATGGTGGTCTTGTTCACCTTGGTGATATCCACCACCGAATGCGTGGGCGAGGTCTCCATGCCCATGCCGCGCTGCCTGCGCGAGTGTTTGGCCTCCAGGGTGAGTATGCGACCCTCCTCCTCCGGCGTGGGCTTCCTCTCGCACTTGCAGCTCTCCTGCTGGGCCACTAATGGCGACTCGTAGATCTCCCGCAGGTTCCTGAAGGAGTTACTCGAGCGAAGGATGAACGAGGCAGTCCTCGGCTTGATGGCCGCCGGACTGGGCACGGGACTCATCATCTGCTGGCGACTCAGATCGGGCAGCGAGTTGATCTGGTTGAAGTCCGTGTCCATGGACTTGTTGTGGCCATCCCAGGCCGAGATGTCGCAGAAGCTCTGCTTCTTGGGCTTCCTGTCCAGCGTGTCCGGCTCGAACTGATCGCTGTCCGTGCGCTCCAGATCCGAGGGCGGTTCGTGCTCCACCTCGATGGTCATGCTGCCGCGAAAGGGCGTGTCATACTTGATCCTGGCCGCCGCCTCCTTCTGCTGTCGCTGCTGCTGCTGGGCGGGATGTGGCGCGTGCTGGTGGTGATGCTTGCCCGCCAGCCGCTTCTTCATCTCGCCCTCCTTGCGAAATCCATCGAGGCGATCGTACACAGTGTGACTGATCTCCAGTTCCTCCTCCAGCGGCAGGGCCGTGCTCAGGCTGGGACTGAGCTGGGAGCTCACATCGGAGGAGGGTGAGCTGGAGGAGTGCGAACTCTTGCGCTTGCTGGGCTCCAGCCGCTCCAGGCTGTCCGTCTCGTAGTCCACTATCAGATACTGCGGCGACTTGCGGCGGTAGATGGGCGAGTCCGGCTGGAATTGCTTCAGGGACTTCCGGCTGAGGGAGCTGTAGTCCGGCGTCGGCACAGAGGGTATGCTGCTCTGGGTGCTGCTGTAGATATCTTTGATTTTCTTCTCAATGGTGCTGTCGTAGTCTGGCGTGGGGATGTGGGCAGCGAACTCCCGCTTCAGGGAATCGTAGATGACCTCCGCGGGCTTCATGCTCCTCAGCATATTGTAGTGCTGCCGATCGAAGGAGGTGAGGGAGGTGGGTGTGGAGTTGGCGGCGGCAAATTGATCCAGGACCTCGCTCCTCTTACGCAGCGACTTGGAGCGACTGGAGACACTGCGTAGGGAGGCAGCCGGCGAGTCCGCAAGCATGAACTTGGGATTGTTGTAGATCTCGCCGCCTGTCTCCGCGAAACCATAGACATTGGCGGCCACCGAGAAGGCGGAGAAGCCGTCGTAGGAGTTGCCCCCCGGCGACTTGGTCTTGGGGGAATCCGGGTTGCTCTTGACAGGACTCCTGCTAGGAGTAACTGCTGGAGAAACTGAGCTTGCAGCTTCCTCTGTCTTCGACTTGCTCAAGGGCGGCGGTGGTGGTCTCTCCTTGGGAGCTGTGATCTCTTTTCTCAAAGAGCCCTTGCCCGGCGAACCAGCTCCCTTCTTAGCTGGCGTAGTTACTACCTTTTGGCCTGGATTAGTGGATGCCTCCGAATTGGGCACACTCTGTAGCCACTGCTCAATGCTGTTACGCTTGTCACCCATGCCCTTGGTGGCCGCCAGGCTCTGCTGGAGCGGAATATTGAACATGGTAGGGGAACTGCTGCTGGGTGAATCATGCTGCAGCTCCTCGGGAATGATGTTCAGGGATGGCTGATACCGCTTGGCGGCCATCTTGTACTTGGCAATGGCAATGACCTCGCGGATCTTTTGCAGAAACTCAATGGCCGCTTGCGGGGGTTCCTGGAAGGTAAAGAAAGATTAAAGAGATGAGATCATGTCCTGGATTCAAGTTATCCCAGTAGACTTACCGCCAGCAGGTGAGGCTCAAAGTAGGCGGGATTAAAGTACAGCTTTTTGCGCACATTGCCACTGACCATAGCCCGTAGATTCTCCAGCTTTTCTTCGCTCATCAGCTCATCAATCACCGCCACATTCTCGGCGGGCAGACACTCGTTGTCCTGCAGAAAGTCATCCGTATCCAGGGATATATTATCTGAGGGCTTGGGTGACTTGCTCAGCTGCGGATGAACCAAGACAGAAGTCTGGCAAGGAAACAAAGGGAATTTATAGATTTATTTATAGGGAATATAAATCCCAACCTCACCTTAATCTTCTCCTCCATTTCGCATTCCGAGTTGGAGTTGGATATGTCGCTGGCAAACCCCGAGTTGTGCTCCCTTTCGCTGAGCTGTGGGAAATGCTGCAGCAGGGGATTGTTCTTCACAATGCCCATGTCCTCCTTGAGGCTGCTCATGCTGGTGCGGTTGTTGGGATCCCCGCCAGTGCCCCCCAAACCCATGCTATTGGCGGAGTAAATGCTGCCCACACGGCTGAAGGGTGCCCCATAGGTGACCTGGTCATTCTTTGGGTAATTAATGTCATTCGCCAGGTTATCCAGCGAATTTCGGGAATTGTGCCGCTTGCGCTTCTTCATGTAAAGATACAGGAACACGGAGGCCACATAGATAAGGCCCAGCAGCAGGCTGCAGATTCCTATCACCACATACTCCCGCATGGTCATGCCATCCGAGGTGGAGGCCAGCGTGGTGGAGTTGGCGGGCTGGAAGAAGACCTCGGGTACATCTAGGGGAGGAAGGTGAAGGGTTACTAACTCTAGATCATCCCGGAGATTGAGTGAGAGACTCACTGTGCGTATACTTGACGGGACTCCCATTCACCCGAAAGGCCACACAGGGCGAGTGCACATTTCTGGGTGCCATTAGGGGCTCTCTTTCACCCGGATTAACCTTGGGATAGCCCGTGCCATTCAGGGCCACTGTCATGTCCCGGCACACCAGATGCACCACGATCAGGCGCCCCTGCATCTTCTGCCGTAGATCTGCCTCGCCCAGCCACAACAGGAAGCTGCGACCCTCATCCCGGAACATCCTAAAGGGATAGTCTGTATCTATAGGATTACGCAGATCCGACCAGCCATTGGAACCCAGGTACTGGGCTCCCGTTACGGCACAAACGGGGGTGTGGATGCCTGGAAATTAGGTATTATATTTAGTTACTTATTTAGTTATTTATTTATTTCTTTCTTTCTTTATTTATCAACTGCTAAAAGTAATTAATTTCCTCCTAAAACACCTTACTTTTACTTTGATCTTCTAAATAATTTGTTATTTGCTTACTTATTTATTTATTTACTTCTTAAAGTAGGTAATTTCCTCCTAAAAATTACTTATATTGGGAATACAGTATTAGCAATTAATTAATTAATTGTTCATTTGTTTACTTTATTTAATTACCTCTTAATAACTCTTTACTTTAACTTTGATCTCATAAAGGAAATGATATATTATTTATTACTAACTTAATTATATATTTAGTTAATTAATTATTTACTTACTTCTAAAAGTAAGTAATTTCCTCTTAAGAACAGCTTTATTTTGTACTTTGATTTTATAAGTCGAATCTACTATTATTTTATTTATTCATTATTTATTTTTTTTTTACTTATTTATTTATTTAAATAAAAAAATAACTCATTTCCTCTGAAAAATACCTTTCTATTACTTTGATCTTATATAGGGAATACTATATTTTAAGTTAATGAATTAGTTATTTATTTATATACCTATTTTTTTTATTAAATTAGTTTCTTCTAAAAGTAAGTACTTATTTATTTGAAGGTTCTAACTTTTACTTTGATCTTATAAAAAAAATACACTATGGTTACCCTCTTACTCTTATCATTAAAAATCGAATTAATAAGCCCGAAAAAAGCTGAAGAATAACCTGTGGTTATCATTAACCTAACCTCATGGTAAGTACTTTTTATATTTATAGGAAAATAATTACAAGGCCCTTACTTTCACAGAATTATTACCTTAAAAATGCAATTAAAATCTCAATTATATTCTGTAATATAAAGACCACTTACTGGCAAAGCTGATCTCCCTGCTGGGATAGATGATCTGACCCTTGAGCGGCAGGAAGACAAAGGGTATCTTCTCCGACGAGGAACCGCTCACAAAGGGCGACAGGGAGCACTCTGTAAGTACAAAAAAAATACCATAATTATACAAAATAAAAGAGGAAACAATTAGCCCTTAAGCTAAGATTGTGGGAAAGTACCTAACAATAGTTATAAATATATATACATAATAGTTATATGCCGGCGATAAAGATCGAAGCTTATCAATTACGGATTCGGACTGAGAGAAACTATGTATTTGCCGAGGTTGTTTTTCCGCACCAGCTCTTACTTTTTTTGAGAGTCCAACCTGAAGTCCGATTTTCGAGTTGGATTCCAAGATTGGCGGCAGCTAGTCGAGATTGTTTATGTTGGCAGACGACGACGACGACGACTGGGACGGCGGCGAAAGTTTCCTTTCATTCATTAGCAGCGGGGAAACAAGCGATTTGTTCAATAATAATGGCATTTTTTCCCTCTTTGCGTCACGACGTTTCGTTTTCATTCTGCATTCAGCCCTGCCTTTGCCTTTGCCATTGCCTGTTATTACAGCATTTCTTTCATTTTTAATTTTTACATTTTTACGTTATTTTTTTTGAGTACTAGTAGTAGTAGTTTTTTCTTTTTGTAAGTTGGGCAACCATTGTGCCTGGGATATGACAAAACAATGGATGGATATGTCCCACCACGCCACACACATGTGGGAGCTCCAGCGAGTCTCCCACAGCCCACAGCGAAATGGAGCAGTCCCATTATTCCCTTCCGCAATAATGGATAATGGATAATGGCTCGAGTACTCACCGTGTATGTCGTCCACACAGATGCCCAGGTCCTCGCGATAGGCCCTTAGATATGGCAAGCACCTACAGGTGCATCCACTCTGTTCCTCATCGGCCGTCGACGTCGATGTCGACGGTTGGCGTCCCTTCTTCTGCAGCTTAAAGCGGCGACTGAGCAGCTCCATCTGGCTTTGACCGCCGGCCAACGAGGTCGACGCCGGCTCGCGTCCATCTGGGGGGGATTTGGGTATTAGACAGATTATGACAGGCACACATTACCATGCTAATCTGAGGTGTGTGTGCGAGTGTGTGTAGTTACCGTTGCCTTGACCGCTGCCATCGCCGCTGGAGAGACGCACCAGCGAGGCTGTGCCGCTCGAGAGTCCAATGCAGGTGTCCGCATTGCAGGCACTGCTCAGGCCTGCGTAGAAAAAGGAGGAGAAAACATATTAAGATGGATTGAGTCGGGACTTCACAACAGCATCGGTGGGGCTTTGGCGGATTGACGGCCAATCAGACGGGGACAAGGCCTGGCTGGCAAAAATTAATGCTGCTGTCAGCGGTTTAGCCGGATCAGCCCCGCAAAAAGCGCAGCATCACCCCACCTAAGCTCTGGCTCTGGCTCTAGCTCTGGCTCTAGCTCTGGCTCTGGCTCCTTCTCAAGCGGAAGATGCCACATGCCAAGTGGCATTGGCCATCTGACCATGACACTGCAACTGGCAGTGCCTTTTGGAGAAATTATTAAGTATTTTGGGCTCTAACCAAGTTGGTTTTGTGTTAGGAACTTTAGGAAAAAGCCACCCAGACTTGGTTAAGAGGGAATTATTTGAGATATAAAGGAGCTTAAGTATAAGGAATTAGCTAGTATTCTTAGCTTGAAGCAATACTAATTAATAAGAACTTCAAGTAAGTTCACAAAACAAATATAAGATACATAAGTAGAATTATAGGAAAATATATATGAAGAGTCGAGCCGAAGGCCTTAGCTGCTATGGCTCTTAACCCTAAGTTAGCTCTTAGTTTAGAACTATTTGTTAGCTTTCGATAAATAAATAAATAAATATGAAGAGTCTTCAAGATACAAACAACTAGTAAGCCTTATATAAATAAAACTAAATAAATACCTTGATAAAAATACAAACAAATTGATTTATCTTTTTCCTATGTAATCTCCAGTTAATTCCTTATAAATTGGGAAAAATCTATCTTTATTTAAATAAAATAGCCCAAAAGTATTATGAACTACCAAGTATTATTTGCTTGAACCAATAGTAATTGGTAGAAACTTAATGAAAAATAATACATCAAATAAATGTAAGCTATGTACATGTGAAGAATTATTAAATAATATTTGAAATAGTAGGCTTATTTTTTTGCTATTTAAACTCAAGTTAAACTCTCTTAAAATTTGTGACAAATAAATAAGTATTTATCTTTTTAAGTAAATAAAAAATTCCATAAATTGGCAAGCAACTAATAGTACTTGGCAGAAACTTCAAGGAAAATATAATTTATTTTATTGATTTATTGTATTGATAGATTTATTTTATTGAAACTTAAACTCCAGTTAATTCCTTTAAAAGTTGTACTAAATAAATAGTAAATAGTTATCTATATCAATTAAGAAAGATTCCACCAAATGACAAATAAAATTAAAATTATTGGGTTTTTAAAGTAAAAAAAAAAATGATGTACATTAATTAAGAACAAAAACTTTATTTTTCCTAGTGCAACTCCCATTAAAAGTTGTAGTTAGAACTCCAAGTAATTAATTACCAGTTCCGCTTGGATAGATTTTTCACAGTTTAAGAATTAGAATTTGCTAATTACAAATATAAATACTGTTAAAATTGTATTTCTCATAAAAACAAACACAATTAAACTATCTAGAGAATAGTCAGTAGGATACACAGTGTATATTAATAATTCTGTTACTGTAGTAACTTTTACAATAGTTTAAAATGTTATTGCTAATATCGATTTAAAATCAATTAATATAGATATTTTGCCATCTCTAATAGGTGGGAAAAATCTAACCAAACATAAACCTAAACCTCTAATAAATAAATTAAATAATATATCAGCCACTTTCCCAGTGTAACCTAACTCACCGCTCGTGTGGAAGCTATCGCCGTCGTGATGTCTCGTCAGATTGACAACCTGCCCGCTGTTCTGCTGCAGTTCCTCCAGCAGCAGACTGGCGGGCAACAGAGGATCCTCGCCGCCTGGGGCCTGGTGTGGGTCTGCGACTGCATGGTGCTGGCTCTGATAGAGGTTGCTCCTCACCCGCGAATGGGCGGGCGTGGCGTGAAAAACAAGCAACAGAAGGAGGAGCAGCAGGAGAAGGCGTAGCTGGTGGAGCAGCGGTAAGGATTGGAGCTGCATCTTAACAGCAACATAGCTGGGAGCCGCCAAACGCACTCTGGGGGATTCTCCGGTGCAGCTGCTGGCACTGAAACAAGAAGAAAACGAAAAAAAAACAGCGCTAATTAATTACAAAGAAATCCAAAAGCTGGTGACATTCTTTGGGCCTCGCACTCTTTTAATGAGGCAGAAATTGTTTCGTCCGTTTTTGCGGGAAATGGAGCACCATCTACATCCACTTGGTGGTGGTAACTTGGCTTAAAGCTAGTTACTATGGCCTGGCCATCGTACTAGTTTTGTGGCCAGGGGGCTAACGGACAACATTTAAACAAATGTTGCAATTAAAACTTGTTCTCTCTGTGCGGCGGCGCAAAGTGTATACTTAACAGAGGTGTATAGAGAGGTGGCATTATGCTGTTATGCGGCTGCACTGGATCAAGTGCGTTTTGCAGTGGGAACGTAGCTGTTGCCTCTGCTGCTGCTGCGTGTACCGTTATTAAAAGCCGCTGCTTGCAACCCAAGTTCCCCCCTCTCAAAACCCCAACCCCAGCCCCGTTTATACCGCTAATCAGTTGCACTTTAGCAGCTGCTTTCGGCCAGGCCAATTTACATAAATATTTCACACAACAGAGACAGGCGCAGAGTAGAAAAAAAAAACTTATTGGGGACTCCTAACTGTTCATATCGCCGAGTTCTACTGATCTGGCAGTGTGCGTATATCTGGTTCTCTACTATATATTTTTTGTTATTTTTTTGGCTCTTCAAAAGAAGAACAAAAGAGACGGAAGGCATTCACATAATGTGTGAGCGCGCGAATGAATGAGTGGAGAAGAAAGCGATAAAAAGCAACAGTTGCGGCCTAATTTGAAAGTAAAATTTCTTTACAAAACGCAGCAGCAACAAGCAAGGCAGCAGCAGCAGTAGAACACGACAAACGGCAAAAACATACTATAGTTTAAGTTCGGTTCCTCAGTCTTTTGATTGACCAGTCACCACACACACACTGGCACACAGCCTCCATAATCACCTTCCATCTACACGGGCTTAGCTCCATCGCCATCGCCATCTATCACTCCAAGGTGCTGTACAGTTATGGCATTTAAAAATAAAATACAATATCATTTCTATTATTACTCTTTCTTTTTCGATTTGTTTACGACTTTGCCTCAGTTTTCGGTCATCGGTTTTTCGGTTTTCGGTTTTATCACTCTTTTTCCAGTCTGCATTTTCGAAACGAATTTAATGGCAGTAATGACCTGCTTTTTGTTTTTTTTTTTTTGTTGGTTTTGTTTCGGATTTCCAACTGCAACCTCAGCAAAGTTGCGACTGAAACTGATGCGATTTTGATGATGCTGGGAAAAATGGAGAGGAAAAGCAGCGGAAAACAGAGACCTGACTTTTGCCAAGCGAACTATGATGAGTTCTGAGTTCCATTTGCAGTTGAAATCGCAGAGGTCTCTCTCTCGTCTCCGTGGGGCACTAAGCCCGGGTCTTGACTCTTGCGCACTCGACTAAACTCAATTAACAGGTAATTGAACCCAAACTGCATAAATTAGAGCCATATTCCATCTATTTCAGACCATCTATTGCAGCCGCAGCCGCCGCCGTCGTCATTAATTATTGGCCAACACGAAAGAGCGTGTGCGCATTGTTCTAAAGTCTGTGCATAAATTTAACCATAATAAACATCAGCAGCAAGTGCAAGCAGGGAGGTGGATGGTGGTGGAACATGGCTCGACGCCGGACATACCCCCTGGATAATTCTGGATGTGATCAGCGGAGCGAAGCGTTAGTACCTTCAAAAACTGAACACTGTTATTGGATGTACTAGGTGGTTTTTACATGCTAATTTGGGGAGGGAAAGTGGTTGGGAAATAAATTAAGGTCTTTTTGAATTCTAAGCCTTTTTTCTAGTTAAATAATTTAGTATACTTTAAGAGTCTGTATACTCTGAGAACTCTTGAATATTTATAAAAAGAAGTAATACATATAAAATATATGGAAGCTATATTTTATTAAACATGTTGCATTCAAAAAGTTATTACTTATTATGATACATTTTTTAAACTCTCTGGAAGTTTTATTTTATTTAAATAATATACAAAGGTGTTATAACACAGTTTGATATTCATTCTAATAATGAAGTTATCTAAACATGATTTATTTAGAAGTAGATCCCCCAACAGGAACCCTTCAATCTTGATTCAAAAATTTTTATTAAAACTCTCTGGATGTTTTCTTATATTTTTAATAAGTCATTTGTTAATTATTTGTTAATTTACAGAGATCTAGGACAGTTGGGTTTCCATTCTAATAATAGTTTTATCTAAAGATAATTAATTTAAAAGTACTTATATGTATCTCCAAAAGCAAACTCTTTAATATAAATATATAAATAATAAATATTGTTTGAACTCTCTGGATATTTTTATATTTATAAGTAAATACGTTTATTATTTGTTAATTTACAAAGTTCTAGCACAATTAGATCTCCTTTCTAATAATAAGATTATCTAAATATGTTTAATTTGAAAGTTATGTACATTTTGGCCTTTTCTGCACAGATATTTGGGCGCCACTCTATCCAAAAACTGTTGTATTTGAGCTAATGTTGAATGTATCACAAAATTATCGTACGATAGGTAAAAAGGTGGTAAAAAAATATGGAATATCCTGTAGAACTTATTTAATTTTTCGCCTAACATCACTTTCAAGTCACCCAATAAAAACTTAAAGCAAAAAAATAACTTAAAGCCTTGCACAGATTTTAAAAACCACAAAGAAAATTATTTCCCTGAAGAAACTTTATCCTAGAAACTCCCAGATCTCCCAACTTCCACCTTGATCTAGTTGGGCATGCCCCGAAAAAAATATAAAAATTGCTACGTAAAGGGTGTGGAAATTACCACAACGCATTCTAACCTGGCCATGGCGATTCACATGAACATGCACCAACTATGGCGATGACTATGAGTATGGTTATGGAGTTGGAGCTGGAGCAGGCTGCATCTCTGGGGCTGCAGGTATATTAGGGGGACCATTGTCTGGGCCCGGGAGCCAGCCCGCTGTATATACACTTCCGAGTGTGCAGTCGACGTCACACTCGGCGTACTTTTAACACTTAGAACACGCCACATGTGGCTGAGGCAGCAACAGAATCCAAAGCAGCATCGCATCCCATCCTAGACCTAGTAGCTGCCCTCGCTACCCCTCTCTACGCCCCTCTTTCCATCTCTCATAATAACAAATTTCAAATTTATTCCGCTGTTAGTTTTATTACTCGTATTTTGTGTTAGCGGCTGTTCCGCCGGCCTGTTCCCTGAGCCAACCTCTGTGTGTCCATTGTGTGGCCAGAGGAGCGCATCATTTGCTCCGCCGCCGCCTTAATGTGCTTTAATGTGTACTTGTGCCTCCGCTCTGGACTTAGGGCCAGGCAACGGTTTCGGCCCAAAGTTGTTAAGACCAACATTACGGGGGCAGTGCAATGGCCGCTGAATATACGATTTTTTTTTCAGTTTTTTTTTTTGGAGAAAGTAAAAACCAAAAAAAAAGTACAAGAAGATTTTCAATTTTGTTTTTTTTGGGTGCCCAGTGACCTAAACACAATTGGCAATGGTCTGATAAGTCCAAGAGCCAAGGGCAAAACCCAAGACTTGGAGCCTTTCCCCTAACAGAAATCTAGATTTAAATTTAAAATTTAAATATATTTTTCTTACTCACAGCAGAGCCCGGTGGAGCTGGCGAAATGTACAAACACACACACTCGTAAATTAACACCTCTCTTGGCCGTTAATTTGCTTTATGCCCAGGACTGATTTTGCTTCACACATAAACTTGGGCGCTTTTCTTTTATTTTCTTTCTTCGTATTTGCTTAACTTCACTTTGCATCTTTCACACAACACATTTGTTTGGCATTTTCTGCACGTTTTTCTAACATTTCTGGCCACATTTTTGAAACATCTCGTGCCACAACGCAACAACAATAACAACACTAAACATTAGAGACCGCTAACTGTTATTGTTATTGTTTTTTTTTAGATAGAGTTTCTTTTGTTTTTTTCGTTGAAGAAAGCGAAGTCAGCGGCGGCTTTTCTTTGGGGGTTTTTGGGGGTCTGTTTTTCTTCGGTTCGGAACCGCTGATACGTCTATCAAGGTCGCCGTCGTTGGAGCGACTGAAGTCAGCCCGAAGAAACCGCAGCTGGGCGGCAGAAGAAAAGCTTTGCAGAGAGTAGCTAGCCGAAGTCTTAGACTACACTCTTAAACGAGTTTTCTTTTCTTTTTTTTTTTTGAATCTTTCTCCCCCCGAGTTACGCTCTTATATCTCGAAAGTATAAGTTCGGGCTATGGACTTGTTGTTGCGGGTTTTGTCTCTGTTTTGACAAATTATGTTGGCCATAGTTGTGTTTTGATGTGTGAAGGCGAAGATATCTCCAACGGCAGACTAATTAACAGAGACAGACACTGGGTGAGGGAGACTGGTTCTGCGTGGAAATGAAGCGGGAAAACTGCAAAATGTACGCTCCAATTTGATAAAAGCCTTTCGGTACCGCCATCATTTGTCATTGGTTCTGGCACAATTTTATGACAATTTACTTCAGATTTAGATGCGCACGATGCACCTGAGCGGAGCCTCTCAAGATCCGGAGGAGAACAAGTGAAATCTTGACTCAAATCGGTTTTTGACATAAGAGCGAGTTATAACATATATAGTCATAGAGCCAAAAAGACAATTACCACAAACGGGTTTCAATTAAAAACAGTTAAGCAGCAGCAGTTGGCCAGGCTTACAAAAAGAAAAAGATATAGAAACATATATGTATATATAGAGAGAGAAATATTGGCATCTCCTGCGTACGTGCCCAGTTGGAGACGGAGCTCAGGCCGGGCCGGGCCTCGTCTTCATTCCCATCTCGTCGTCGTCGTCGTCGTCGTCGTCGTCTGGGCAATAATTATACTTTAGTTGGCGACGCCGTTGCAACTATTTGTTGCATTTACAGTTTTGGTTTCTGCTTCTTGTTGCCGCCGCCCGTCATTTAGAAAGTTTTTGATTTCGTAGATCTCCAATCTAATGGATATAGTATACCCCACCTGCTCCACATTATCGAGTTCTGGAAAATGGGCCTTCGATCGTTTTATGTCCACTTTTATGACGGCTAGCCGTCCGTCTCGCATCTGCATTTTATGACGCTCAATGGGAGAATTTGTTTCTGGAAGATTGGAATCTTTAGATCCCTCGAATGCTCATTCTCCTCCTCCTTTGTGGCTCTTATCTACTCGGCTGGAATAAATTTGGTGTTCGAATGCGTTACCTACACACAATTACCCGCGTATCGGTTTGCCATTTGGCCATGCATGATCCATAAATCTTTAACTGTAAAATGAAGCCAGCTCCAGGTCCAGATCCCGGTTCGAGGCTGTGCGCGTCCACCACCAGCCCCATGTCCATGTCCACATCCATGTCCATGTCGGGGTCCAACTTATGCAAACTTTGGGCACACGTCGCTGGTAGGCCGGAGGCTGCTGCGGTGAGTCGTCTGATCTGTGCTGTGTCTGTGTCTGTGGTTGCTGTTGGTTGCTGCTGGAAAACTGGGAAACCAGTTCATGTCTGGGGATGAGCACACTGAGAGAAGGGTCCTTTGGCTTTGGAATCTCTAATAAAAATTATTTTAAAAAAATTATTTAAAAAATCCTTACAATTTACTGTGGCGACTTAGCTTTACCATCACAAATTCCTGAGTCATCGATAGAAACGATAACAAGAAGTACCATCGCTAGTCCAGTGAGAGGAGACATGAAATCTTGCGTTAGGAATAAAGTTTTAAGACATTATAGGCATTGTAGGCACGGACAAAAACTATTCTCAGTGCTTCGCTTTTTATCTTTTAGGGAAAAAATCGATTAAATCGATAATACCAAAGAAATTAATTTTATCGATAAGTTATCGAAGACTATATGGCATATATATATAGTATATGTATGTATATAGTATAGTATATATATATATATATATATATAGTATAGAAAGTATAAAATCAACTCTCAGCGCATCGATTAATTCTATCTTTTAGGGAAACAAATAAATCAAATGGATTAAATTAAAGAAAATTAATTAATTTTTATTCTAAACTAAAAAGTTTAATTTAAAGTTACATTATTTTCATATATTCAAATACAAACAAGAAAGAATAAAAAGAAGAAAGAAATCTATATCTATAGTATGAAAAGAGAAGAAATCTATATCTATAGCTCAATTTTTCCCGCCTTATTCAAGGTTTACAATACATCTTCTTTTGAACCAGAATCGATAATCAACCAAAAGAATCGCTTATATTGATGTTGAAATCGAATAGCCCCCCTTTTTTCCCCGGTGTCTTGGAGGATCCGAAGTGCTCTCACTCCTCCTATACTTCACCTAATCTCCGGCTAGTTATTGATACGCTCCCGGCGGAGTGAAGTGTGCAGTGGAGGCCTCCGGCTTCGAAGCTAAACAAACTTGCAATTGTATTCATAAATAACGATTGAGAAATGTGTTCTTGTATTATTTTTTATCCAACTCTCAAGTCCCAGACCCAGTCCAAGTCCAGGTCTGCGGTCGGGCACTTATTACCAATTGCTTCTGCAATAAACATGAAAATGTGCTCATCGAACTTGGTCCACATTGGAACGCGAGTCCATAACGGTTAATGGAGGATGCGAGTTGGCTTTGGTAATTATTTTAACTCCTAGAATACGGCAAATATTTGGTGAGAATTGGCTAGCAATTGTTGCTTAATATTCCAACCATGTTACGCCTTTTACTGAGAAGATTGAACAATTAAAATGTAAGCCGCAGGAGGCCTATGCTAAACGAGTGGCAGTTAAACTATCCGTTTCTTAACATCTTTTTTATATGCTCTCGATGATCCAGAAAACCTCCATAAAAAAGCTAAATGATTAAGCTATAAACTTGGTTTTTTTTTTATTTAAATCTTACTTAATTGAGTGAAGTGTGCAGATAAAACGGATTTTGTTGCCAGTTAAAGTCGAACGGTTTTCGATAAGTTTCTAACCAGACAAATGTATCGTTCTAGGTGGATCCTTCATCGAGCTCACTCTCTTTTTAAATAGATAAGTATGATCATAAACGAATTATGTACCAAGTAAACCTATAACGAATATAAGTATTTAAGGATATCAAGGATATATATTACTTCCTCGGAAGCTTTGCCTCTTTTATGGGCATTTTCCGAGCATTCTCTTCTATTAATAAATTTGCAAATTTGATCGTAAACCAATTATCTATCAAATAAAGCTATAAAAAATATAAGTATTTGAGATATCAAGAATATATCTTACTACACCGAAATTTCTACAGAAGCTAAGCCACTTTTATGGACACTTTTCGTTCTAGGCGTATCTTTTATCGATCTCACTCTCTCTTTTCATATTAATAAACTCGTAGCCCCGATCCTAAACAAATTAAATAGCAAACCATAATAAAGCTATAAAGTATACAGGGATCTAGGATTCTTACTCCACAGAAGCTCAGCCTCTTTTATGGACACTTAAAACCCGAAGGTGTCAATTGGATGCAATGAAGCTTAGCACTCGGATAATTGTTATTACTTCCAACGCTCGAATGGAATAATTAAAGTCCTGGCTGGAGCTAGAATCATTATAGAGGAACCCCATGGCGTGTGTGGTGTGTGGATGTGGAGCTTTTGATGACCAAGTGGCGTATGACAGCGCCATGGGGTTGCGTGTGCGCATCTCCATTACCCTTCGTCTTCGGCTGGGTTTCGTGCTCCATCCGCCTATCCGTCCGTCGGCTATCATCCATCCGCATGTCTGATTGACAGCCAACAAGCCAAATGCATTTCAATTAAACGCTAACCGCTACGAATATTTCCATTTCTGGGTCTGGTCAGGTGTGCTCTCTGCTCTGATCTGCTCTGCTCTGTTCTGCCACTTTTTCGTGACCGAAGAGCCGAAGAGGAAAAACCAATCCAAAGCGAACCCAAACCCGTAGGAGAACAATTCCAGAACAGCGGTCAACTCATCAGTATGCTGTATAAATTAGAGCATCAAACGGCGCTTTGCCAACTCGGAACTGGTCTATACTGTTACAGCTGCACTATCTGGTATCTCTAGTATCCACCGAGCCACCGAGCCAACTATTCAACTATTCAACTGTGCATGAGGATGGCCAAGTGGATGGAGAGTATGAGGATGAGGTGGTGGTGGCCAATGCCTGTGGCTTCGAATGGGAGTTCAATGACGAGACTTGTGCACACATATTGTTGCGAAATTGATATCAATTTGTTTTAATAGTTGGCCCATTATGGCTACCATTATATGGTTAGTCCGTGGGTTATAATAAAACACACTGTATTACAAATATTACAAGCAACGCGCGTGCGGCTATTGACTCCTCTTGGAGTCGGCGGGAGTCATCCTACTCTAATCCCAGATTGATTCCAATGGCCTTGCTAAACGGTCTCTCTTGGTTGGGGCCATTAACATAACACGGAGGCGGATGTCCAGGCCAGACACCAGAAGCAGCAGCGGCAGCAGAACCAGTATCCTCCGGCCAGAGGATGACGGAAAGTGTGCTGGGTGAAATTTGAATAAAAAACTGGATTTATGTATGCTCTCCTCTCGCCATGTTCAGTTATATCGATGTCTCTTATCCTGATTAAGACATAACTCATTTGATTTTTGATTTATTTTACAGAGAAAACTGGAGAAGCCTCAGGAAGTTTATGGAGTTGATTGAACCTTCCGAACCTATGGATTTTTGTGACTTGGAGTGGGGCATAGTGGCACTTTGCTATGATCATGTTTTGCTATACGCTTCAAATACTGTGAATAAACACAGAGGTTGGGGCACCATTTATGCGATATATTATTCATTGTTCTTAATGATGCCGATGATCTAATGGAGGCAACCAAGTCACGCAAAGCTCTGGCGGGTTCAATGAACGCCTGTGGAGTGAAGTGGGTAGAGTCATCATATATATCAGATATATCACATATCATATATATATCATAATATCCCTTGATTATTATTCGCAAATCAATCGATGTAGTGCGATTTTTAGCACATGTTCCTTAGCCTTAGTGGGCGTGTCCCCGCTGGCAAAACAATTGTCTATAAACATGGCAATTAGATAATTAGGTGCCCTCCAGGTTAATCTGCATATATGTGGGGGGAAAGGTAGCTCTGATATATAAAAGGAACTGCCCACCACTTGGCCAAACAGTTAAGACACCACTTGGCCATGGCAGACGTGAGTTATACATCAAATCTGGGCATTATGCGCCACTTCCTGGACGAGTTCCGTTCCGTGCTCAGGCAGGAGACTCCAGGCCGCATCCCACGCCTGGCACTCAACTACCAACGCGCCTCCTTGAGGTGAGTGGTGTTGCCGCCTCATCGATCACTAAGCCCAGTTAATCCCAGTCTCTCCCTCTCCTCACACACACACAGCTTGATGTGCCAGTATCCCAACAAGAAGTTGGCCGAGTTGACGCTGTACCGAGGGATTAACTGGTTCATCATGAGCAATGTTATGCTGGCCTTCTGGACCATGATGGTGGCTCTGCCGGAGTCTAAGAACGTGATCGATATGGGCGATGACCTGGTGTGGCTATCGGGGGTGAGAGACAAGGTTCATTTTTCATGCAAAGCTGTAAGCTAATGGTGTTTTGTGTTGCCCAGATGGGTCTGGTCTTCACCAAGATCTTCTATATGCATCTCCGTTGCAATGACATCGACGAGATTATCTGGGACTTTGACTTTTACAATCGGGAATTGAGGCCACATCACATGGACGAGGAGGTGTTGGGCTGGCAGCGGCTGTGTTACCTGGCCGAGACGGGGCTGTTCATCAACTGCTTCGTTCTGGTGAACTTCTTCAGTGCCGCGGTGTTCCTGCAGCCGCTGTTGACCCAGGGCAAGTTGCCCTTTCATTTATTTTGGCCCTTTCAGTGGCATCGCGCCGATCTGCATCCCAAGATGTTCTGGGTGCTGTATGTGTGGCTGAGTGCGACGTCGCAGCACAACCTGATGAGCATTTTGCATGTGGACATGGTGGGCATTACCACGTTCTTTCAGACTGCTCTCAATCTCAAGCTGCTGTGCATCGAGATGCGGCGACTGGGTGAGATGAAGGCGGTCAGCGATGTCCGGTTTCATGAGGAGTTCTGTCGCGTAGTGCGGTTTCATCAGCACATCATCAGGTGGGGGCTTACCAGGTTTCAGTTCGAGGATTTCTTATATTTATTTTATAATTTTATATTTTATTTATTATTTATATTTTTATATTATTATTTTACATATTTTCCAGCCTTGTTGAACGCGCCAATAAGGTCTTTAATGGCACTTTTATAGCCCAGATGATAGCCAGCTTCTCTCTGATATCCATTGCCACCTTCGAGACCATGGTGGCTGCCTCGGTGGATCCCAAAATGGCAGCCAAATTTGTGCTACTGGCCATAGTGGCCTTTATCCAGCTCTCAACCTGGTGTGTCTCTGGGACTTTGGTCTATACTCAGGTGGGATTTTAGCGTTAAAAAGTTTATGAAGATATACAACCTTTTTCCTCTTCCATTTTTATCAAAGAACTTGCCTATATAAATTATTATACATTTCTCCCCTCTCGAACCAGTCTTTGGAGGTGGCCCAGGCCGCCTTTGACATCAAGGATTGGCATACCAAGTCACGGGTAATCCAAAAGGATATTGCCTTTGTGATAATGCGTGCCCAGAAGCCCCTAATGTATGTGGCCGAGCCCTTTGTGCCCTTCACCCTGGGCACCTATATGATTGTAAGAATAAGACTATATAAAGTATATAAAATATATAATATAGTAAATATATATCCTCTTCTGCAGGTCCTCAAGCAATGCTATCGCCTGCTGGCCCTGCTGCGAGAATCCATGTAGTTTAGTGTGTTGTTTTATGGCTTCTGAAAATAAAAATTGAACATTTTCTGGGCACTTGCATTTGCATTTGCATGCCTCGTTTGGGTTGTTGTCGCCGACGCCGCCGCGCCCAGTGACACCCAAGTGCCACCAACAATGGAGGCGGCCCACGCACACCCAGCGGCGACAGGTGCAACCCTCGCTTGGGCTGCAAAATCGCGGAGGAGGCGGTCGCCGCGGGTCGGTCGTTAGCCAGCCTCGAACTTATTCAGTCGTGACACGCATTGTCATGATCTGACCCAACGCCGGACAATGAGGAGCGACGGCGGCGGCGATCGTTTAGTATTTAAACATTAAACATTTGGAGTTTGTGCAACTTGGGGAGACACCAGATGCTGCTCCATGCCCTTCACAAGTGGGAAAGTCGCCCATGTCCATGAAACGTTGTTGACCGGCAGAAAAATGTCATTATGTGCCCCATGTGCACATTCGGCCAGAACGAAAGCTCCACCACACATACCAGCACAAAACGCCCAAACAACACACCCAATTCTGGGCAGCGAGTGGGTGTGCACTGGGAGAAATTAAGAGCAGTGATTGGGTATAAAATATGTACATTTTGAGATATTTTCAAGCTCAAGAGCATTTAAAATTTTGAAATAATTCTGACCTTGATACAATTTTTGTTGAAGTAGCCCCTAGGTAATCAATGGTTCATTAATCTTATATCTGATGTTCTGGGGAAAATTAGTGATCAGGATTTATTTATATTTTATAGGGAAAATACTAATTAAGATCTCTTAAGGATCGAAAGCATTTGAAAATGTGTAAGATCTTTAACAATTTTAATTTAAAAATACCCTATGTAATCAATGGTTCAAGGCAAATATTTAGTAAAATCTCAATGAAAAAGGATAATGATTTTAATATCAATATATCAGATACCTTTTTAGACTAAAATAGTCTTAATAATATTCAATATTTGTTAAGAAATGTAACAAAGTAATCTTTTCTTTTAAAACACACCCTATGGAATCAATAGTTCAAGGCGAAATTTTTTCTCTATTCTTTGATAGGAAAGCTACAATGATTGCACTGGGAAATATCTATTCTTTACAAGGATATATAACAAACCCTTCATCAAAAAATATATAAAGAAATATAACATTTTCTCTGTACTAAAAAAATATTAAAAAAAAAATAACATTTCCTTTATAATCCCCCCTATGTAATCAACGGTTCAAGACAAAACTTGGCTTATATATTGTTATATATGTATATATATTATTATACATATATGTATATATATTAATTAAGAACAGTTTATATTTCCCTTTATCATTAAAACTGGATATAACTCTTAGTAATATTATTAATATTATTATTAGTAAGTTAATACTCTAATTTTCTCTGTGCCCGGCGACTCCCCATTTAAAGAACTTAAGGGGTGGGGAATGGGTGGTTACTCTCTTTTTTTTTTGTTGATGGGGTGGCTGTGGGCTTTTGTCAACTCCGGTCTGCTCGCCGCGCTGATTAACATTTGAATGGCAATCCAGGTACGAGCATTTAGAACATTGTGTGTCCATGGCTCTTTGTTGCTGTCTCCACATCTAATTAAATCCCATTCGAAGCGACCATTGTTGCCATGGAGTTTGGGCTTGTGCCGCTGCCGTCCCCATGTTCCCCCGCCCCTGGTAATCGCATTGGCAATCGCAATGGATGGTAAACTATATAGTAATGGTAATGGTAATCGTAATGGTCCAACCACCGATCCGACTGCAGACCCACGGTGGAGTTGGGTTCTCGAATTCAGTTAGTCGCGCATTATTCTAACGATCGGTCGGGTTTGGTCCCCAAAATAAAAATAACTCTTAACTCTTAACTCTCCGCTATTGGCCTTAAATAATCGCTTAAGTTCGATCTGCTCTTGTTAATAATTTATTGGACGGGAATATCCTTGTGTTTGTTAAACGGTATTTAAATTAATTAGAATGTTGTATGTAGTGTTCTTGGAATTATTAACTTTATCAGCAAGTGATTAAGTGACTAAAAGGAGTTCTTAAGAACTTTCAGTGATCCTTTCAAGGATAAAAGTGCCACAGGACTCTAAATTTAGTTAGAAGCATATTAGTGATCAGAAACAAAATTAAATCAAAGGATAACTAAGGACATTATAGCATAGAAAATGACTAATCAGTGTTTAGCCTTTGTAAACAAAGGAAAAATCTTGCAAAGTGTTTAAGGATAATTATGCAAATATTTGTTTAGCTAAAAATAAATTAAAAGTAATAAACAAGATCACTTTTATTAGTAGAATTTGTTATACACTTTTCAAAAAGGATTTTCAAGATCCTTCAACATTACTTAAAATATTAATATGATCCTCCCTAAAGAGATCCTGAGATTAATTTGTATTTTCAGTGATAAATATATTCTTTCCTATACCCCAACTAAAATTTCACAACTCTAGAAAGCCTTTCATTATAAAAAACGCGACACTTTCCACCAAGTACAGCCACTACCACCTCGCTGAGGTCAATAGCTAACACTTTTCCTAAAAAAAAAAAAAAACTCTGTTCTGGCTTTTGTGCTGTGCGGAGAGCATAAAGAGCTCAGGGGACAATAAGCCGGAAGCGACATCCGGAGTTGCGGATCGATATGAGTTGGACAGCGACACGTAGCGCGGCTAGATTTTAGTTTAATGATCCAAATTCACGTTACGCATTGTGCACATTATGGCGGCAGAAAGGCTGAAAATATAGTTAACTATTCATGTGATTTTCCCCCGAAAGGCCGAAAGACCGAAACGGGGAAAATTCTACCTATTGAGGTCGCATATTTCATGTCATTTTGTCAGCCAATGAACTAATTAGATCATGTCGGATAAACCGACTAACCACCCCACGAATTCTAAACTATAAACTCTGATTCCAGCTAAAAGTCACGCCAGCACTAGGTTGCGGCTAATAATGCCGCGATCAGGCTAGGAGTTTCCCCAGTCGAAGTATTTATTTAATAAAACCTTAGAGTATTGATTATAATGAGATCTAAAAGAGGTTTACACGTGCTACTGACGGCCCTGGTGGTCGGTCTTTGTCTCAACGAAATTCAGGGTAAGTTGGGGGAGTTATCTTTGGGGTTTTCGTATTTTTTAAATATAGTTTAATTAATTATCTTTGTTATTGTATTTTTAAAATATTTTTTAAATATTTATCTTTATGTTTTTGTATTTTCTAGACATAATTTACTTATTTTCATGGGATTTTTCATTTTTTAACATTATTTATTTATTTATTTATTTTATTTATGCGTTATTATATTATATTATATTATTATTTTTATTATACAAATAATTTAATCTAGTTTACACTACATACAAAGCTACTGATGAGCATGACTTGCAGCATTCGAAACACTAGAGCTGGAAAGCATCAAGGTTAATCGATTTAAAATCGATTTTTGTAAACACAACATTGACAACTTCGATTATTTTCCAGCTCTTTGAAAAACAGACCATTTTAGGGTTTTTGTGTTAAGAATCAATACAAAATATTTATAACATTATAATATTATTATAATTATTATTACTAATATTACTATAGCCTGAAATCTTAAGTTTATTAATTTAAAAACTAAGTATTTTAGAAACCTGTTCCTAAAATATATTAAATTAATGATTAAAAGGCTTAGGAAGTTAGGAACTTCATTTTTTTTATTTTATTTTGATAACATTTCACCCTTTCTCCAGGTCAAACCACATGCAAGAATGGCCTCGGGCGCGTGCTCTACGAAAGGTTGCCCAACCAGCAGCTCCAGGGCTACGATGACGATGTGGTGCGGGATACGGCACCACCCTTCCGGGTGCTAGAAAAATGTCAGGACCTGTGCTTGCGCGATCGAACTGGCTCCAATAACCTGGTGCGCACCTGCACCAGCTTTGACTTCCAGCCAGGCAGCCGCATCACCTCGTTCGGCGGCAACTCCGAGTACGAGGAGTCGCTGTGCTACCTCACCTCCGAGCAGGCGGGGCCAGAGGGTATAGGAAGCCTGATGCTGGTGCCCAACAGTGTGCACTTCAATGAGATATGTTTGACCTGTAAGGGGAGCTCTAGAGAAGCTATTTACTTCCATTCTAAACGTATCTCTATCCTTACCACAGCCAGTCGTCCGGAGCGGGAGTGCCCCAGCAGAAGGTACGTGTTCGAGCGGCATCCCCGCAAGAAACTGAAGCTGCCCATTAGCGACATTAAGGAGATCACGGCTGCCAATCGTTCGGATTGCGAGGACAAGTGCCTGAATGAGTTCTCCTTCGTCTGCCGGTCGGCCAACTTTGACTCCACCATGCGCTCCTGCACTCTGAGCCGATTCACACGACGCACTCACCCCGAGCTCATGGAAGATGATCCCAACTCCGATTACCTGGAGAACACCTGTCTGAATGGTAAGTGACGGGAGACCACCACCACACCACACAGCAGGTGCCATAATTCACCCCCTGTGATCCCTGTGATTAGCCGAGCGGCGTTGCGATGGACTGGCCGTGTTCGTCAAGGAGGAGAACAAGCGCCTGGGTGGCCCCTTCGAGGTGGACATCTTCAACAACATGACGCTGGAGGAGTGCCAGACCATGTGCCTGCGGGCCGAGAAGTAAGTGATCTCGCCTGGCTTAATAGCTCTATTCCAGCGCCATTCGGGCTAATTGCACACATCTTTGCATATATAGATACTTTTGCCGCTCCGTGGAGTTCGACGACCAGAGCAAACAGTGCATCCTCTCCGAGGAGGACTCCATCTCGCAGAAGGATGACATTAGCATCAGCTCCAGTCCCACACACCATTTCTACGATCTCGTGTGCCTCGATAATCGTAAGTGGCTACTGTAGAGAGACTCCTCTCTCTCTCTGGGGAAAAGTCAACAGCGACAACAAGATTATACGTGGTATTATAGTGGAGCACTAGATGGCCCATCACAACGGTTGAATCCACTAGAAGCTAGTAGCTACCAGCTACCAACTACCATCCACCACTTCCATTTCCACGTCTCTGTTATATGCCGTATTCCCGTTGCAGAACGAGCCAACGATTATCCCGATAACTCAGTCACCTCGCACCTCTTCTCGAGCGGCCGGCGGCCAGATACAGCATTCCAGCGGTACCGCAACTCCAGGCTGGGCGGCGAGTTCCATTCGGAGATCACGGGACGTTCACTGTCCGAGTGCCTGGACGAGTGTCTTCGGCAGACGAGCTTCCAGTGCAGGTGCGTTTTGCCGTTGCAATTTCTTGTTTTCATACCCTTACAGGAGGTATTAACCATATATGATGGATATCTGGTTAGCCTTTGTAGGTAGATTGTTGTCTAAAAGGTCTAAATTCACAGAACTATATTTAGAATTACTGTAGGCAAAGATGTTTTCGATTATTGAAATACTTATGTTCTACTTAATAGGTTCAAATTAATAGGCCTTTCCTTCTCTTGTTAAATTAAATTAACAAAATAATAATAATCGATTAAATTCTTTTGCTATAAAGCGCTCTCTGATATTTTAGTTTATATTTTTTTATGAGAGTTTCTCTATGTGGAGTTAACAACAATGGCTTCAGATGATTTTGATATAAAGTTATCATCTTAACCAGTTTTATCCGACATTTATATATAATATATATTAATATATTCTAATTTCAAGCTAAGTTCCTAACAAAATCAAATGACTTTCTTATAAAAACCATATAAGTTAATCTCTTGAGGTTGAATTTTTTATAAGTCTAATAAGACATGGAAAAACCTCGATGTTGACCGATCTTAAAGAGATTTTTGAATACATAAATTTTGACAAATTCTATTCTTTTCCACGTGGATTTTAATATTATTAACAATCTGACAATCTAACCAATTTCCGTCTTTAAAGATCTCATAAAAGTATTTTTAAAGATAACCGATATTTCTTTTATGGAATCGGTCTATTAAAATTAAATAGGATAATTATGTTTCTTTTTGATGGAAAAATTGGAAAGCTAAGCGAATTAAAAAGAACCCCAAAATAATTGTTTAATATGATATTTTTCCATATATTAAATTTAGATTTATCTACATTTACGATGTTGAAATTGATATTATAATATGATATTGAGCGCAATACTTATGCCACTATATGATATCTGACTTATTCTCTCTATATATGTACATCAACAGCTCTTAACTTGTTTAAACTGAAGGTTTGACTTAATCGGAGATTAGGAAATTCGCCTTAAGAATAAAATGATCCTATAGAAATGTCTCTTAACGTTATAAAACTTCTGGGAAGAATTTTAAGAAGTAAAGAATTCAAAGATAAATATTGTATCACATAGAACAGTCTCCGTAGAAAATACTTATCCCAGAAAATATTATCTAAATTTTTCCGATGATATTACAAAAAGCCCTCCTATTGAATTGGTTGCCTCACGGTATCCCTTATAGCAGCCTTAGTGGTAGGGTATTCCCATCTTCCTCTTGAAGAATTTAACCCACCTTTCTTCTCGTTCTCCTACTGCCTCACTAACCCATCCACTCTACTCAACTCCCCTCAACTCTTCACCACTGGATCCTCTCTCCTCTCATCTCCTCGCAAATTACAGGTCTGCCGTGTACAGCGATCGCTTTCGTACTTGTCGCCTGAGTCGGTACAATCAAAAGGACGGCATGCGCATTATATACGATGCTGATTATGATTACTACGAGAATCTAATGTGTAAGTGGTCAGAGGAGGTGCTAATGGCGGGCTAGTAAACGAACGGACGCTTCTCCTCCATTCCAGTGAATGTGGTGGGCGGAGGCGCCGATGGGGACACCAGTGGCGGGCATGGGCACAGTGGCACTGGCAGCGGCGGCGATGGCAAGCGACCCGGGGATCAGTCGGGCAGCAACTGGAGACAGCCTAATAAGCACGACGATCGTTACGGGTCAGGCGGATCAACCGGTGGAGGTGGAGTTGGCTCACATGGCGGGACAGGTTCTGGTGGCTCCAGATTGCCGGTGGGCAACGAGGGCGTGGACTATGGCAGGCCATACGATCGTTATCCAGACTTTGCAGCCAACGAATATGGTATGGAGAGATATAGTCTGTAAGACTTATGGGCACTAAATATACATTTATGGCATTATTAACCCAGCAGATCGGTATCCTTATGGAGGCGGCGGCGGCGGTGGCTCCGACCGCGATCGGGATCGTTATCCCCCCGATCGTTATGGCTCCCGCTATCCCGGAGGAGCGGGCATGGACGGCATGGGCTATGGCCGACCCTATGATCGCTATCCAGATGATTATGGTGAGTGTTTCTTGAGTTCTTATCCATTTAAAACCATTAATGTCACCAGAAACCTAAGTAGGATCACCTTTTTATACTCACAACTAATCCTTCTAACCCCACTAACCCCTCGTCAGATCGCTACCCTTCGGCGGGTGGTGCCAATGGCGATAGGGATCGCGATCGGGAACGGGATCGGGAGCGCTATCCAGGCCCCATCGGCGACAGAGATCGCTATCCAGGCGATAGGGACAGGGATCGCTATCCGGATCGATATCCGCCAGATCGTTATGCGGATAGATATGGAGATCGGCGGTATCCGGACAGGGAAAGGGATCGGGATCGGGATCGGGAGAGATTACCCTACCGCCCGCTGCCCTACCCCGGAATCAATGACAACAGCCTGCCCAGCGATTTGCCTCACACCCGACCCTATCCCACCGACGATGATGCTCCCTTCCGGCCCTATGGCTATGGAGGAGGTCGCTATGGCGAGAACAGATACGAAGGCCGCTATCCTCCTCCCAGATTTCCACCTGGCCGCGAGCGAGATCCTGTGGGAGGCTATACGGGCAGAGATGCGCCCGACAGCATTTTCCCGGACAGACGCTATCGGCCCTCGTCCATGGATGCGCCAAGATATCCCTATTTGCCCGACTCTCGGGGTCCACCAGGCAGGTACGATGATATAGTACACAGCGCCAGGAGGCCAGAGCCGGACTCGGCCAAGAGATACCCACCAGCGCCCATTGCACCCACTGGCAGTGCCAGCAAGTATGCCTCCACGCCGAATCGGTTTCCGGTAGGTAGCGATCGGTATCCCATTGACATCTACAAGTACGGCAATCGGCCGGGACCCAATGATCTGGGCGGAAGGCGACCTGGTAAGTATTCCGGGACTAACCAACTACCAACTCGTAACCCGTAACGCTAGGCGAGAGCAGGAGATGATAGAGAGAGATACTTGCTAATAAGTTCATCCCATTTAGGCCTAGAGCGTCCTCCACCTCCCTTCTATGACTACGACTACGAGGAGCGGTATGGCGATAGGTATGGACCCTATGACAGGGAGTACGATGGTCCCCCGGGACGAAGACCTCCAGGTGGTCCCTACGGACGCTATGACACACCCTTCAATCGTCCCTATGGCGGCGGAAATGGCCTTGATGATCGTCCTTTACCCTTGCCCGGCCTAGGTCTCTCCCATCCCCCTACACCCTATGGCGGCGGCGGTGGTGGCAGTCATGTGGGCCTGGGCATTGGTGTGAACTCTGGGCCACCGCGTCCTCCCATCACCCGCTGCGAGGAAAGCGACAATTTCAAGCAGATCGCCGCCCGACACAAGATGCGCCGACACTTTGTGCGCCGATCTCTGATCGTTCCCAGCCTGATCCAGTGCGAGAGGGAGTGCATCGAGAGCCGGGACTTTGTCTGTCGCAGCTTCAACTACAGGTGGGTGACGACGTCGACATTGGAGGGAGATCCCAGATGCCAGATATCCCCCCCAACACGAGCCACTACAAATTCGCATGGTAAATTTCAATTTGCAGAGACACGGCCGCCTCCAGCTACGAGGACAGAGATAGGGATCGGGATCGCGAGTCGCCCAACTGCGAGCTAAGCGACCGAGACTCGCGCGAGCTGGACATACACGATCCGGGCTCCTTCGACGCCTCCAACTACGATTTTTATGAGCGCAGCATTGGACGCAGTGGCGATGGCGAGTGCATGGATGGTAGGTGGATAAGGAGGAGGAGGAGAGCGTACATTATTCACACAATCTCAAACGAAATGATCTCCACAGTGACACAGACCTGCAATGAGGAGGGAATGGAGTTCACCATTCGCACGCCGGAAGGCTTTTTGGGACGCATTTACACCTATGGCTTCTATGATCGCTGCTTCTTCCGGGGCAATGGTGGCACCGTCAATGTGTTGAGGATTAGCGGTCCTCAGGGTTATCCGGATTGTGGCACTCAGAGGGTGAGTAGCTCCTTGACTTACCTTGGACTCTGTCTAATAGATTCTCTCCTTAGTATGGCGACACCTTGACCAACATCGTGGTGGTCCAGTTCTCGGACAATGTGCAAACGAGCAGGGATAAGCGTTACAATCTCACTTGCATCTTCCGGGGTCCAGGAGAGGCAGTGGTTAGCTCGGGTTATATAGGAGCAGGGTAAGTAAACCCATAAATCCTCCAACTCTCCTTCAACTCAATGCAAACCCTTCCAGCTCTGGCAGCCCCATTCCCATAGAGTATTTGCCAGCAGAGAATACCCTCAGCTCCAAGGTTCGCTTGAGTATCCTGTATCAGGGCAGACCCACCACGACTATAGCTGTGGGCGATCCTCTCACCTTCCGCCTGGAGGCGCAGGATGGCTACAACCATGTAACCGATATCTTTGCCACCAATGTGGTGGCCCGAGATCCCTATTCCGGACGCAGTATCCAGCTGATAGATCGCTTTGGTTGTCCCGTGGATCCATTTGTGTTCCCAGAACTGGATAAGTTAAGGGATGGCGACACCCTGGAGGCCAGATTTAATGCTTTCAAGATTCCCGAATCCAATTTCTTGGTCTTTGAGGCCACCGTTCGCTCGTGCAGGGAGGGTTGCCAGCCTGCCTACTGTCCCGGGCCAGCGGGTCGTCAGGAGCCCTCCTTTGGACGCAGGCGGAGATCCCTCAATATCACGGAAACAGAACAATCTACAGAACCCGAGGCTTTGGCTCTGGAGGGAGGAGGTGTCAACCAATTGAACTCTGATGAGGTAACCGTGGTCAATAGCACCACAGTGAGTGCTACCCTGGGACAGGCTCCCCTAAATGAGACCCAAGCAGGAGAGAAGTCCAAGGAGAACGAGGAACCTGAGCAAGTTCGTGAAATGATCGAGGTAAGTACAAGATATAACCATAGCTGAAACCCCACAGGATTAATCACCCTTTCGCTTAGGTTTTTGAAACCCGCGAGGAGATTGAGAAGGAGTCGTATCCCCGCAAGCTGGTGGCTCCCGTGGAAACGGTGTGCATGACGCCAGCGGAGTACCATGGCCTGATCACAGCCATTATCCTGCTAATGATCCTGCTGTTCAGCATAACGCTGGTGGCTGGCCTGGGCTACAGGTAAGCGGAGGGAAAGGTGACCATTAGGAGGAGAAGAATCGCTTAATAATTGACGCTTATCCCCGGATAGACGCTACTGGAAATCGCTTTCAAAGAATCGCTTGGTGGACCGCCACTCGCCTATCCATTCCCTGGGCCACTCCCATTCCTCCATACGCACCCATGAGCGCTTCACGGAGATCGGTCACATGCCCAACCTGACTGGCGGAGGCGGCAGTGGCAGCGGAACTGGAGGCGGAGCCAATCAGAGCGCATCGAATCGGGCCTCGAACGCTTTTCGCACCAACATGTCCATGTTTGGCGGCTCATTACACAAGACGTTTGCCACGGGGTGAGGAACAGCGTCCATCCTAGTCACGCCAGTCGCTGGACCGGTCCACTTACGAGGTGTTTAATGTCTTTACAGCAACTTGGCGCGCATGTGCCAGCTGCCAGTGATAAATCCCATGCGTAGTGCCGCCCATGGCAGCGGTGGTCACCAGTTCGAGGATCCCAGTGAGCCCATCTACACGGATCCCTCGCTCTTCGAGCGCTCCAGGCAAGTTTGCAGTTTGCATTTCTCCGTTTTGTTTTTTGTTTTTTATTCCAATTTGTCGCCACTAACTAACTCTACAAGGGCCGGCAAACACAGAGTCCCACCTTGTTGCAAATTCCATCCGCTCCGCCTGCTATGCGGCACTCGTTGCCGCACATATCTCCTGGCATCAGGCAGGGGCCGCGGAGCGTGGGCAACTCTCCTATGCCTGAAACCAGTAGTTAGTTCGGTTAGTTAGTCGCTTTGCCTTAACCAAATCGGAGGATTTACCTGCTGCCTGGGCAGCTGCCAAGAGAACCCAGGAGAAGAGGAAAATAACCAGACAGAGGCGCAGGGGTTCCATGCTAATGTGCTGACAGATTCGAACTGAAACTGAAGTCAAGAGCTTGACATGGGGCGATAAACCGTATCAGTATCAGTCCAGGGAATCTCCCTCATCTCTGTGTGTTGTCTCTCTCTCTCTTGTGAAATATGTACTTAATATATTTATTTTGATGTTTAAATAAAGATTATTGTGTTATTTTCACTCTCTTCCACAGATCGCTGCGTAGTCTGACCATGGTGGCCGAGTCCGAGGATAATCAGGAGGTCTGAGCTGCAGCCACCTCTTGTGATTAGTTGTAAATAAGCTAAAAGGTTCTAAAAACAAAAACAAAAACAAAAGCATAAAGAAAGCTCTCTACTTAATCCAAAACTCGAATCAATATCTATATACGCTAGCTGAATGCGTGGGAGGCTCCTCATATGCAGAGCTCCAATCCAAGTAGCCTAAGATTTGCACCACAGACCAATATCCAAGTATTTAACATAGACTATCTAAGCCTTAACAAAAGCAGAAGGAAAACCCAATTAATTATTCTCTATAACAGCTAAGATATGAAATGCAATAAAGCCTATAAACTTATCCATATCACTGAGGACGCCTTTTCTTCTTACCAAAGAGGGGGAAACAGGGAGAGAGGTGTATGCAAACGAGGCCATTAATCAGCATCCCAGTGGATGGATGCAGGCGGGTTAACGAGTGAGGCCAATTGCCAGTTGCAGTTGCAGTTACAGTGGCAGTTTCCGTTTGCGGACAGTAGCCAACGGGGGCTTAGTGGAGATCACTTGCGGCCCAGCAGGCTGCTGATGCTCTCAGCCCGACCAGGATGGGTTCACAGGCCAGCACATAAATCAAGCTCTGGAAGCTGAAACCTCTACGACTTTGTAGGTCACCAAACCAACATTTAAAAAGGCATTAGTATCTCCTCTTCCCATGCATATCATTACCCCAAGTTTCCCCCCCCCCCCCAAGAAACACTCCAAGAATCCTTACAAGTTTCAGTTTAATAACCACTTTTTCTGGGAATAAATTAACACCTTTCAGCTTAAAACCTATAAATACATATACATAAACTATTGCAGATACGGAATCCAGGCCAGCTCCTGGTAGCTGCCATTTGACTAGCACACAATGGAAAGTGTTCCCCGAGGAGGACAGCTTTGCATGTGCCTTCTTGGTGGGGAAACCCGAACGTGCGGGGGGGAAAAACATCTCAAATAAGTTCCAGGACTTTAGCTTACACTATTTACACAGACACCTTAACGCTAGGCTAGAATATTAATCGTCGAAGAAGAGTATTTCCAGGATTCGCTTCTGGGCATTCTTCTTGCGCTCCTTGTTCATCTTGAGCAGCTCGCTGGTTACCAGTTCGCCCAGCAAGTGCTCCGACAAGCGCTGCATGCCCAGCTGACTGGGCGGCGTTTGGAATTTCCCGAAGTTGGAGGGATGCGAGCCGCTGGCCTGGTGAGGAAACTGTTGGTACAGCTGAAAGAGGAAGTCCGTGTTCGTTGGAAACATGTTCTGGTGCTGCTGTTGCTGATGTTGTTGCTGTTGTTGTTGCTGCTGCTGCTGCTGCTGCTGGTTATTGCCTCCACTGTTTCCACTGTTGTTATTGTTGCTCGCGCCATTATTGCCATGGTTATTTCCTCGCTGCATGCTCATGGAATTGCTGTAGTTGCTCTCGTGCATCATCACCTGCGGCTCCATCAGATCATGGCTATTGTCATCGGAATCGTCATCGGAGTCATTGACAAAGTGGCCGCCACTTCCTCCGCCATTGCTCGACATCTGATTGTGGCCATTGATTTGCACCCGAGGCTTCTTAATATGGAAACTAGCGGATGTGGAGGATGATTCCAGATCATCGCTGCCCTTGGGGTTGTAAACGTGCGACTGCTGCTGTTGCTGCTGCTGCTGTTGCATTTGCTGCATGTTGGAGCTGGTGCTGCCTGCGGCACTGGAAGAGGAATGTACCACCGGAAGCTGCTGGCCACCTGATGCCGGCGATTGCTGTGGCTGCTGCGGTTGCTGCTGATGCGGCTGCTGCTGCTGTTGCTGCTGCGGGTGAAGGTTGCCCGCACTGATCACCTGCAGCGGTGACGAAAGCGGCGATTTCATCGAGGAAGACGTGGAGGTGAGGCTGCCAGCACTGTTCTGAACGCCCGAGACGCCGCTGTCTTTGTACTCCTGCTGGTAGCCCTGCGAGGAGTCCGCCATAACGGCGGCCACGGCTGCCGCCTGCTGTTGCATTTGTGACTGTGAGATTTGCTGGAGCTGCTGCGAGGCCACGGCCGCCGCAAAGTCCCTGAAGACCTGATCCGCCTCGATCTTTACCTGCCCGTTGACGGTCTCCAGCGCCGAGGCCGCCGCCGTGCTCAAGGCACTCATGGGATGCTGCTGCTGGTCGGGCTGGTGGTAGTGATGGCTCTGACCCGAGCCGCCGCCGCCGCCGAACTGCGACACATTCTTCATGCCATTGGAGCCGTTCGACTTGTCCAGCGCCTGGTACTCGTTGTAGCTGGAGCTGTTCGCCGATTGCGGTGAGGTGAGGAAGTTGGGCACATGGCGGTAGGACTTGCGGGACTGGATGTGCTGGTCCAGGAACTTCATCTTCTCCAGGTACGGACGCGACAGGTGTTCGTAGACGGGCGGGTCGCCCTGCTTCCGCTGCGACACGTAGCGCTCGCGCAGATACTTCCATCGCTTCTTGCACGTGTCCACTGCAAAGCACAGAGGGGACATCCCATTAGATACAAAAATCTGGCCGGAGACGCGACTCCACTGCGGGCGCTCCGCTTACCATCCATGCGCAGCTTCATCGAAATCAGCTGCCAGGCCTCGTCCTTGGTCTCGTATTTGCCGCTATTGTTGTTGCCGTTCAGGTAGTACTTCTGCCGGTTGTAGATCACTCCATGGTGCGCTACCTCGTCTATTAATTGTTCGTCCATCATTTTCCTTAAAATTCGTTTAATTAGCTTTGCTTAGGGATGGGAAATATGTATCAAAATATCAATGCATCGATAGTTTTGCATAAATATAAATATTATTCGATTGTCAGAAATCGATTTGTTATCGTGCCCATCTCAAATTAAAACCAAAACAATTAACGTTGTTCATTGGAAATGCAGTTTTGGTCTAATTTAAACACTTAATCTGGATTTTCAAGCAATAATTAAAAGTTCTGTCAAATTATACCTAAAACTAATTTCCCGAAATCAAATCTAATTCCATTTTCAAATACGTGCTCAAACCGATTAATTAATCGATAGACATTTGGTCATCTCTAGTATTTCGAACTGGTTCCATATCCAAAAGTTGAATTGTAGTTGCAAGATCTTTGGTTTTATTTGCGCTTTATAAATTAAAATAAAAATGTTTAAATTGGTCCGCCAGCTCCTACCGCAGCAGCGGATCCTTGTCAACAGCCTGCGCCTGCCGCGGCCACTCTCCACCGGCGACAAGGTCAACTCGGAGCCCATTATCAACTCCATGGACACGATTGGCGGCCTCCCCACCGAACTGGTCAACGAACAGAAGCTGAAGAAGACGAGCAGGTACACTTATCTACCGGTTTTAGCAGCACTTGACCTTTGCTTGTTTGTTTTGTTTACGTTTTCTCCGACCGGGTATGCCTGAGCATTAATCGAATGCCTGATTTGGGCGTGATTTGTGGCCAGGAATCTCGACGAACTTCGCGAGGGGGGGGAGAAAGTTTTGTACCTACTTATGCAGTCACGTAGGCCAGCAGAGATGTGTGTGTGCAAGTTGTGTGTGTGTGTGTATGCGTTAGTAGTTCTGCATTCTATTGTCTTGACTTTGTTTTGTTTCGTTTTCTCCACACAGAACCTTATCGACGCTCCAAAATCACTCTGTTCCCATTGCGGCCCGCGTCACGGTGTCGAAAGATGAAAGCCGCGACTTTATGGCCGTGTTCCCAGGTTAGCTGGCATTTCCTTTTTTGTTTATGCCAATTATCATGTTAATACTAATGCTAATTCATTCTCCCCCTGACAGATCTTGTGCGTGACATCACCACCGTGACGAAGACATACAACTGCAATGATGCCGCCAAATGGTTCGCCCAGGTCCTGCAATACAATGTGCCCCGGGGCAAGAAGAACCGTGGCATCCTCACCGTTTTGACCTACAAGAATCTGGTGCCGGCACAGGAGCTCACGCCGGAGAACATTAAGCTGGCCCAGTATCTGGGCTGGTGTGTCGAAATGGTGTGCATCTCCTAGGTCTTCTAGGGCTTCTTCCACTACTAACTCCCTTGTTAATTGTAGCTCCAAAGCTTCTTCATCATCTCCGACGATGTAATGGACAACAGCCTCACCCGACGTGGTCAGCCCTGCTGGCACAAGGTCGAAAACGTGGGCCTGACTGCCATCAATGATGCTCTGATGATTGAGAATGCCATGTATGCCATACTTAAGATGCACTTTAGCCATTTGGACTGCTATGTGGCCCTCATGGAGCTCTTCCACGAAATCACCTACATCACCACCTGTGGCCAGTCGCTGGATCAGCTCAACTCCAATCGAAGTGTCTCGGATTTCACCATGGAGAACTACAAAGCGATTGTGGAGAACAAGACTGCCTACTACTCCTTCTATCTACCCTTTGCCATTGCCTTGCACTTCGCTGGGTAAGTTGCCAGACATCTCCTCCCTTCCTAGCTCTAATCCCCCTCTCTATTGTTTAGCTACAAAGATGCAGAGGCCTTCCGGCAATCAAAGACCATTCTCCTGGAAATGGGCAACTTCTTTCAGGTGCAAGACGACTTTCTCGATTGTTTCGGCAATCCGGAAGTGACTGGAAAAATTGGCACTGATATTCAGGACAACAAGTGCTCTTGGCTAGCCGTGGTGGCCATGCAGCGAGCCAATGTCGAGCAGAAACAAATCATGATCGATTGCTATGGCAAAGAGGGTAAGAAGGTAAAATTAAATAATTATGTTTCTTGGCTAACACGACTTCCCCCCACAGACCCCGCCAAGGTAGACAGAGTCAAGGAGCTGTACAAGGAGCTGGGACTGCCATCGACATATGCCACCTTCGAGGAGGAATCCTACAACATGATCAAAACTCACATACAACAGACCTCGCGTGGGGTGCCGCATCAGACCTTCCTGCAAATCCTCAACAAAATCTACCAACGTGACTCTTAAATTAATAGTTTTTGTAAATTTATATTGTAGTTTTTAGCATTTATGTGGATGAACTGTTAGCAAGGGCTCAGCAATTACAACCGAAATGGAATTTTAACTATACATACACGCACACTTTGTTCTTGGTTTGTTCTTAATCGTCTGTGAAATCGAAAGGAGCAAAGGCCTTTCGAAAGTCCTCTACATATGCCACTTCCTCCTCTCGTTCGAGCAGGCACTCCTTCCAGTTGACCTTCTCGTCGCAATTGAGAAGATTCTCCGAACAGAAAACGTCCCTAGAAAGAGAGAGATTCAGTAAGCTAGAACCAGTATGTTGGATTTGCAAACGCACCTGGCAAAATGTATAGGAAAATGCTTCATCTGCCGCGTTATAAGTGTGCTGTCGTCGGGTAACTCTGCGAGGAAATATGGCCCCATTTCTGGCAGCATTTTCACCGAATCCAAGGCAGGCAATGTCTCAAATTCCAGATTAAATTCCTCCGCCTTGTCCTCGAAACTATGCTGTATCTTCCACGCATAACCCTCCTCGAAGGCCAGTACATTGATCTGCAGGTGAACGGATTTGTAATGCCGCTCCGTAAAGCACACCACCTGACCGAGAGACTTGAAGAACTTGCGCAGGGCTGCCTTGAACTTATCCAGTTCCTCCCAATCCTCGGGACTAAGTTGTGCGGCGCAGGGCACATGTTTGGTGGACAATATCATGACATGATACTTGTTTATGGGTCCCTTGGCCAAGGCCACGTAGAAATGCTCGCCCACGGTAATAATGAGATGCTTCTCCACGTCGGGCGAGGATAAACAGAACCAGCATTTCTCTGAAATTAAGGGAAATGTTTATATTAAGATAAAGGAACTACTTCTCCATACAAACCTTGATCGATTTGGGGGATTCTGGGACGCTTATCTCTCCTGTTGTTATCACCGCCCTGCCGCTTGCGATTGCCACCCTCCATATCGTAGAAATACTGACGATTTTCCGACTGAAAAATAGTATATATTAAGGATATATTTGAGGCTTAAAGGAGAGTTCAAGACTACCCACCGATTCATTCTTGCTGATGGCTCCGCCCAGGTCTAGACCTATAAAGGGACAAGGTATCTCATTGGTTGTCTTCTGCACCAAGTCCAATAACCTCGATTTATCCACAGGCTTCAGGCTGAGAGCGTATATGTACTTGGCTTTATTGGAGTTGCCCACATCGGCCAAGGATATAAAGCGAGTGCATAGCTCGAATTGCGTGGTCTCATCCTTGGGCATTCGAAAAGGTGCGCACTCGTAGTGGGTGCCATTAATGGCGCAGAAGTGATACCGCGGCTTGATCTCACGGCAGAGAAACGACACCAGCTTGGAGGCAGTGGCCTGAAATGGTTGCATTAAATTAATAACTTAATTATAGATAAAATAAAGAGCCATACATTCTCCTTCTCCTGCATGCCATATGGCCATTGCGAGGTAAGCAGCACATCCACTCCTCTGTACTCCGTGGAGCAGTTCTTGGAAACCAAACAGGAGTTACGCACGGCTATAACATCGGCTTTGGTGAACTCGTATTCCGTGCCAGAGGATTCCGCAGCACCAGCAGCTTCAAAGCCACTCAGATAGGCTATTTTCACGCCACTGCTGAGCGTGTAGACCCCTCGCCGGCCGAGATATGTGAGATTTGTGCAGATTTCACCATCCGCCAGATCGGCAAAGTATTTGGCGTGCTCCTTCTTGTTGGGACCCAAAACATAGGTGGGCACAGTGACTGGAGATGGAAAGAGCTTGTAGAGAGTCATATATGACCATAAAGATGCATACTTACTGTGCTTAAATCCATTTCTGTAAGCAATCAGTTCCTCGTTTTGCTTGTCGTCGCCGAAAAAGTCGCCCACACAACACAGGATCTCAAAGGGTCCCGCCTTTTTGTTGACCTGCTCCACGCGCTGGAACAGTTGCTTGAAGCGACCCCGCACATCGCCCACAACTAAGCTAGGAGGAAATACTAGTATTATTACCTTTAAATCATATTTTTAATTTGTTTTTATTACTTACATTTTTGTGCCCGCGTCCATGTTATCGATAAGTGGCTAATCGATTTTTCTGCAACCACGTTCATCGCTGTTACGGGCTGCCAACTTATTTTAGCAAATGGGCGCAAGAACTCAAACTTACAATTACATTGCGTTTAAAGTTATTAGAGTTTTTCTGTAGCTATTTAATTATTAAACAAATAACCAGGCCCTTTAGACCGAAAATCAAACATAATTATCTCAGTTACGACTCGTTTTGGACACCATGACACACTTTTAACTGGATTTGCCCAGCTCTTTAGAATTTTTTTTTCGGCAATTGCTGGTTAATTGAGCGTACAACATTCTATGCTTATATAATCTATAAACTATAACCTTAGTGCAATGTCAATGGCCCAAAATATGGCATTATTTATGACATTGGCCCCAAAGCAAGCGGCAGCCGCCGCCGATTGCAACAATGAACTTTTGCTGGGCCTTTCTGGTCATGCGTGGCTGGCACTATTAAGTGGCCATTACTCTTTGCGTTCCATTAGATGTGGATGTGTCCGGCGGGGGATATAAAATGGGCCTTGCCAGTCCGAATCCATATCAGTCATCTTTCAGTTAGTCAACCGCAGTAATGTCGCCCACCCAGTTATTCTTGATCTCCGTTTACTTGGGATTTGTGGCGCAAGTCTTGGGTCAAACCACCATCGATTGCCAAAGGCCGCCGCAACTTGTGGTGAGTTTATACAGGGCACTCTCTGGTAATTTAGAAGATTCCTAACTTAGTTATCTTCTTTAAGGATCCAGCTCTTTGCTGCAAGGACGGCGGTCGTGACCAGTTGGCTGATCAATGTGCCCAACGGATTTTGGGAGCAGGAAATGGTCAGAAAACCGGACCGCCCTCCTTAGAAACCGCTGCTGTAAGTCATATTGGTTAGTTACAAAGGGAATTTTAGTGACATGGTTTTCTAACCCCCTCCAGTGCCTGGCCGAGTGCATCCTCACCTCCTCCAAGTACATCGAAGAGCCGCAGAAGCTCAACTTGAACAACATACGCAGTGATCTTTCTGCCAAGTTCTCCAACGACAGTGTCTATGTGGAGGCAATGACGATGGCCTTCTCCAAATGTGAGCCCCAATCCCAACGCCGATTGGCCATGATCCTGCAGCAGCAGCAGCAACAGCAGCAGCAGCAGCAGCAATCCCAGCAGCAGGCGCCGCAGCAACCACGCTGCAGTCCCTTCTCCGCCATAGTTCTAGGCTGCACCTACATGGAGTACTTCAAGAATTGTCCAGCCCACCGTTGGACACAGAATGCCCAATGTACCCTGGCCAAGGCCTATGTTAGCCAGTGCGGTTTGGGGGCTTAATTTGTTGATTTCGACTTGGAGCTTGTATATAAAGTTTATATTATAAACCTTAGTAAATAAATGTTGATAATTTTGTAAAAAAACGGTTGAATAATGTAACCTTGCTGAATGGTTCTGAAAAAGGGACATTTTAACTTGGAATTTTACCTTTCCCATTCTGTTAAGTACCGAAATTAGCGCCCCCTACAGTTTAAAAAGAAAGATTTCTGGTTCTGAAAAAGGGAAAAGCTTAGTACAATCTTCTGAATGGTTCTGAAAAAAGAAAAATGCTTTATTTGTGCTTTCAAACGCGCAGAGTTGCTTGTGAAAACATTCGATTGATGGTCACGAATGTTTTCTTTTTTCATCTTCCATTCGCAGCTTCTTTCCAGTTGTGTTTTTGCATTTTACTGAGATAAACTCGGCATTGGAACGTGAAAACTCTAGCCCGCTCGCTCCCCAAGTGCTCCCCAACAGACATTCTAACTTAAATAATCAACATGGTTGACCTCACCGATGCCGGTTCACCCTTCCAGCAGTCCATTCCGAATCTCGCCTTCTATGTGCCGGCTGTTGTTGTTTTCACATTGGCAGGTGAGTTTTGGTTAAGTTCCCCTTCCCCTCCTCTCCCCCCTTGGTTTGTTACCCCTCCCTACCTCCCTCTCCACACTTTATGTTAGTAATGCATGTAACCTGGCTGAGATCCCGGCCAGAGCGCGAATTTGGGTCAAAAGACTTTCACCAAGCGAGCAACTAGAACGTTAACCCCTATGCTAGTGCCTCTGTTTTGGCCCCAGCTGTTGGAAGTCGTTTGTGTTTGGTTTTTCTTTCCGTTCTTATCTGTTATCTGTTTGGGTTTGGATTGGTTTTGATTTGGATTGCGTGTAGTCTTACGTGTTCTTTCTGGCCATATTATTTCATTCTAGTTTTTTTTTGCGTACGTAGTCAAAAGTTTGTGGGTTTTGAAGAGCGATAAGAGTAGGTCTCTGATAAGAGGCCAGGCGGCAGGCCACCATTCACTTGTGCTACCATAAGTGGGTACAGTCAAACCTCCTAGGGAAAACATGTGTATCTCTATGATATATAGGGAACAGTGGGGACTCTGTGGAAGGGAACTATGGGACAGGGGAGTTAAGAAAGTTAAATTTATAACTTTTTTGAAACGAGTAACTTGCAGTTAGATTGAGAATTAAGCTTAATATATTACCAACTACTTTTAAATGAGAAAATTCTACTAAAATACTTAAAAAACTTTTTTTAATATTTGTAGATCCTTACTTTTATGTAGTTGTATTTAAACATAGTCTTTTTTTTAAGTTTTTCAATAAAAACAGCCTAATTCTCACTGTAACTGCAAGTTGCTAGATTCCAAAAAGTTATTAATCTAAGTATCTCAACTTTCCTTTCCCAGTTTTCCCCTTTCACCAAGAATCTACTATTCTCTATAATATAGAGATAATTTTCTTCAAGTTTTTCAGTAAAAACTCCCCTCGTTTTGGAGTTTTTCAGTAAAAACACCTCTCGTTTAGGAGTATAAACACAAAATCTACACATTGCCGAGGCAAAAACGTTTCAGAAAGTGCTTAAAAAACAAAACACACATGCCGATGTGGCTAAGACGGCTTTCGTTTAACTTTAGCTTGCATATTTAATTTAGCTCTTGGTTTTAAAAGATAGTTTTTCTTTTTTCCGGCTCCAATTTGTACATTTAGTGCGCAACCCTGTTATAGTTTCACAAGAGAATGAAGAACTGTAACTGTAACTCCCCAAAAAATGCATGGAATACAACTTTCTGCCAACTTAGAACACCATCTCCCTCTCATAAATGGAACGTCCATGGGTAGGCCACCGCCTGTGCCCCTCCATACTTGCTATGTCCGGCACTGATTAGCGCGTGGCTCTCCGTTATCGCGGCTCACCACACCACACATGCACCTGTGTGGCCCAGCTCTGCTCTCTGCCCTGCCAAACTTCTTTGGACTCTTCTACCTTTAAGGGAAAAATATGCTGACGAAGGCAGGTCCGAGGCAAATCGTAAAGCGCAGCGAAAACCCAGCCACTAGTAGCCGCAGGCATATCTCAGAGCAATGAAATATAAGCAACTGATTACACACGAGTGTCAGTTTATTTTCGTATTGATTTTAATATGATTTCCAGAGAGAGAGCCCGCTCAGTCCTCCCGAGCAGCAGAAGCCGCAGCACGTAAGCAACGGCGGCGATCTTGAGCCCAAAACTTAAACTAACTACCGCGCACTGGGGGCATCTCTAGATCCACCTTAAGCTCCCCCTTCGATCGCCTTAATCTCTGCATGCCGCGTGTCCCAAGATAATCATTGACCGCAATCACGGAATCCGTATCTGTTTAGTTTCGTTTGCCACGTTGTTTGTTTTCTGTGATTTAGTTATGCCCCCAGTAGCAGCATGCCGATCCCTGATCAAACCAGAAACCAGCACCCAGAACCGTATACTATGTTTTCATCCCACATTCAGACGCCAACCGCTAAAGGCGAGCCCCACACAGACAGCCCCGTAAATTAAGGACCAACCCAGAGACACTCAGAAAGAGAGAGAGAAATTAGACCATGGCTGAGGATCCGCTGAACCAGCAGGCATTCGCCGACGACGTGGCAGCGGCCGCTGCTGCCGGAGGACCGGCAGGCTTTGCCGGCGCCGAGCCCGGCAGCCCGGACTTCAAGATGCCCAGTGCCGATGAGATCTGGAAGATGGTCGAGAGCATGGAGGGCATTTCGGACGAGGAGCGTGCCGAGCTGCGCGACAGCATCTACAACCCGAAGCCGCCATCGCCGGAGGACTTTATGCGCCAGTACGGACATCCGGGCCACAGTTCGCGGGAATACATTTTCTTCTTCGTGATGCTGGCCCTCATTCTGCTCGTCTTTGGTAAGCGGAACGAGAGGGAACACCCAACACCACCATTGCCGTCGTAAAGCCTTATCGGGTGCGATATCCGCACCCACTTGTGCAGAGCAGGGGCGTCGATATGTTTCCAGGAGGGGGGCTGGCCCTGCCGCAGCACTCACTCACACTCACATTCACACACTCGGCCGCAGGCTAGAATATTTGATTCGTTTATAGGCGTTCGATTTTAGAGATAAGATAAAGAGGCCAGCGTAGGTAGAATCCATCACAGACACAGCCGCGACCAAACACCACCTGGCCCGAGACAGTACTCGACAGGGATCCATGCCGGCGAGAAGTTGACACACACAGAGACAGAGAGCAGAGAAGAGAAGAGACCAGAGACGCCGCCGCCGCCATGAGCCACCATGAACTCGGCATTGTCGAGCAGCTGAAAAAGTCCGTGGAGGGGATTGTGGAGAAGATGGGACCCAGCAGCCAGTTCTCGCAGGATCTGATCAAGCGGATAGGCGATATGCAAAGCAAGCTGGAGTCCCTGGCCGAGACGGACAGGCATCAGTTTCTGGCCGAGATGAAGGACAAGTTTGAGGGAGCAATTGGGCGGATCGAGCAGCGCATTGCGCAGCATGCCCACATTGCTCAGACCTACTCCAGTTCGAAAGTGACGGCCGTGATCTTTCTCCTAGTCTCCATATTCGGTCTCAGTTCACCCTTAACTCTCCCTTTCCGTGAGAAGCCCCACACTAATCGGACTTTCCTTTTCCGCTCCCATTACAGCTCTCTTTGGCTATAAGCTGTACAAGTCGCTGACGGAGAAGGAGCTGAAGAAGCAGGAGAAGCTCAAGAGCAAGCAGCAAAAGAAGGCCAAGAAGTCCAACTGAGCGAGGAGGAGGAGTAGAATCCCTTAGGTAGCTTCCGGCCCTGCAACCTTCCAGCCGTTGTTAATCAATACAATCACCGCCCCTGTAAATGACTAAATTATGAGTTCAGTAAACGTAATAAAATAAACAGTGCCCCGTAATAATAGTAATAATAACGATACTTGTAAATGTCATGCTAAATGTCCTGTAACGAGGAGTCTCGCGCTAATTGCCATTAAGGTACGCCATGTACGACGACGCCATAGCCATGCGGAAATGCAAATCAGCAGCGAATCGGTGTCGTGACTGGGTGAACTTGTTGCTGCCATCTAGGGGCGCGCTCCCTTGTGGCCTCCGTTGCCAGGGGAGACGGTCGGGTCGTTTTGTCGAAGCGCCTCCTGTCAGGCACGGACGGGTCTCTATTAATAGCCAGATTCAGTTTCTATTTACCCAGTTAAGCAGCAGCAGCAACACTCGGAGCAGGCATCAACAACTGACTAATTTTGGAATTACAAAAAACCACACACAACAAACATGTCCTACTCCAGTCGTGAGTATATCTCCCTTCCTCCTTATTATGGCTCACTCTCTTTGGACTCCTCCAGGTTTCGGTTTCGACTTCCATCTGCCGGATGAGGGCTGGTGCTATCCCAAGAACGATATGCACTTCATTCGCAGCGCCGAGTGGGTTCCCGTAGAGAAGGCTGGCGTGGGTCGCTCCTTTGCCAATCCCAATGGCGTGATCTATCCGCGGGTCGCGGGCATGATTCCGCGCTATGGCGGCCATGTTCCGGGCAATAAGTTCCGCGTGGGCAACACCTGGGGCCGCTCCACCATAGACGCCAAGCGTCACCTGGCCCTCAATCACGATTGATTCGCCATTGCATCCTCCTTAGATGCCTCGCTCGGTCACTTATAGCCAATCAAAATTGCTGTGTTACGCTTAGAGAAGCACCCAGAATAAATCGTATAATACTGTGTTACAGATGAAGTCGAGTTTGATTTAGTTTAAGGGAATTTTTAATTTAATTTGAGTTGATTTTTTCATAAATAGAATTGTTTTAAAATGTCTATAAATAGAGGAGATTATTTAAAACAGGTTAAGGATCTTGCCTCGGGAAGCCGACGTTTGTATTCTCTCGTAGTTTGAATTTTTATTATTAAATCGAATGGAAAATCGATCATAACTAATCCAAAATAGCATTAATTTCCATTCTGAAAGCATTTCTGTGTTTGTTTTTATTAAATTGATTAATCTGCTTATTAAGTTAAACTATTGTAAGAATAAAGTGAGAACTTTTGACTTTTTTATGATGTAACATTTAGCAAACATTTAGTAAAATGTTTTTACAACATTTGTCCAATATTTGATGATTAATTAATTAAGATTTTAATGGCGAATCGGAATATATATGCCTTTTCTGAATTATTTGCTCATAGGCCCCCCCCCCAGAAAGGCCTTAAATATCTAGGGACCTTAAATAGATACTTATCGATAACATTTCTGTGGAGAAATGAATGTTTAAAAGAACCATAACTAAGCCAAGTGCATCAAAACTATATTCAAGAATCAGGGCAGAAACAAAATATTTCCCATTTAATAACTATTCCTCGCCTTATCAGTATAAAAATCCGATTTATTTTCTAAGAAAAACAACAATTAAACCACATAATTTCACACCTAACGCATCTGCACAGTGTGCCCAAAGCCCAAAGGCGTTAAAATACTCTATTAGTTTCTAATCGAAGTTCAGGATTTTGGCGGCCACCAGTGAAAGCGATCCGCAGATAAGAAAGTAAATAACAATAATCACCATTAGTGGTCAAATTTCATCATATATATTGCGCCTGGAGCTCTGGTTAATTCCTGTTATTCCTGCCCACAAAACACATGGACCATGGCCCTAAATCTTCTTAGCATCTGCAGACGAGGACTCCACACATCACCCGCCCGCCTGCAAGTGATCCAGGGTGTGACGCCCACCAAGCGGATATGCATAGTGGGCGCCGGACCCGCCGGCTTCTATGCCGCCCAGCTGCTGCTGAAGCAACTCAGCGACTGTGTGGTGGACGTGGTGGAGAAGCTGCCGGTTCCCTTCGGACTGGTGCGGTAAGCAGGCACTGAATGTGTGTTCTAGCTTTAGTAGGAGGAGGTGCTGTTCGCTGTTGTCCCAAAGCCAAAGAGGGGACCCACAACGGACCGGAAGATGCCACTGAAGTAGGCTAAAGGAGAAACTGTAGTGTAATCTCTGCCGGATGCATGTGAAGCAGCAATCTTACCTCCCAGCTGGTCAAGACCCCACAGCGTACTGGCCGCCGTCGGGCTGCAGCAGCTGGAGATCAGCCAGAGGCAGAGGAGCAGTGGCAAACCAGCCGCCTTCGGCATCTTGGCAGCGAAACTGTGACTCGCCCTGCAAGCCCAAATGCTTTTATCCGCAGCCCGGTTGCGTGTCACCATGGCATTCCAACCATCGCACACTTATCGACTAACGACTTGTCCCATTATGCAAATCGCAAACATTGCAGCTTTGGCGTTGCGCCCGATCATCCGGAGGTCAAGAACGTGATCAACACCTTCACCAAGACCGCCGAGCATCCGCGTCTGCGCTACTTTGGCAATGTAGCGCTCGGCACGGATGTGAGCCTGCAGGAGCTGAGGGAGCGATACCATGCCGTGCTCCTCACCTATGGTGCTGACCAGGATCGCGAGCTGGAGCTGGAGAATGAGCAGCAGGGCAATGTCATATCTGCACGGAAATTTGTGGCCTGGTACAATGGACTGCCGGGAGCAGAGGGCCTAGCTCCGGATCTAAGCGGGCGAGATGTCACAATTGTGGGGCAGGGTAACGTTGCAGTCGATGTGGCCAGGATGCTCCTTAGCCCCCTAGATGCTCTAAGGGTATGGTATTTGTATTCCGGAGTAAAACATGATAATAATCCCTATTTTTCCAGGTCACCGACACCACAGAGTACGCCTTAGAAGCCCTTTCCCGCAGCCAAGTGGAGCGTGTGCATTTGGTGGGCAGGCGTGGTCCTCTGCAGGCCGCCTTTACCATCAAGGAGCTGCGTGAAATGCTCAAGCTGCCCAATGTGGACACACGCTGGCGAACCGATGACTTCTCAGGTGCTAACCAATCCAAATCCCAAGAGAATTCTATTCTTAAACCTATTACATCTTCCAGGAGTTGACTCCCTGGTGGAGAAGCTACAGCGTCCCCGCAAGCGACTCACCGAACTGATGCTCAAGAGTCTAAAGGAACAAGGCAGATCTTCTTCTGCTGGCTCCAAGCAATTCCTGCCCATCTTCCTGCGTGCTCCCAAGGCAATAAACCTGGGAGAAATGGAGTTCTCGGTCACGAAACTCCAAGAGGAGTCGGCAGTGGCCACCGATGGCACCGAGCGCCTGCCCTCGGACTTGATTCTGCGCAGCATTGGCTACAAATCTAGTTGCGTGGATTCGGGCATCAACTTTGACACGCGACGCGGACGAGTTCACAACTCCGAAGGCCGCGTACTCAACAAGGACTCTGAGAAAATCGATCCTGGACTCTATGTGGCCGGTTGGTTGGGCACTGGACCCACGGGCGTTATCCTAACCACCATGAGCGGCGCCTTTGCGGTGGCCAAGAGCATTTGTGAGGACATAGCAGCCAATGTCCTAGACACTACTGCCGCTAAGCCCGGTTACGAGGCGGATGACAAGCGCGTGGTCACCTGGGATGGCTGGCGGCGGATAAACGAATTCGAAAGCGAGGCGGGCAAGGCCAAGGGAAAGCCGCGCGAGAAAATCGTCATCATTGAGGAGATGCTGCGAGTGGCGGGCGTCTAATGGGATCACTTCTTTAGGTGGCGGGTGACAATAATGTGCTTTGTTTAGGAACCAAATCTACCTTACTTTTATTTATATGTCGTTGAAACCCTTTTGTTATTAGTTGTAAATACATCAATTTTGCATTAAAAACATCCCTAGAACTGTGGAAAATTTCTTGTTTAATTAAAATTTTAAGTTGGTGAAAGATGGATTACTCTATAACGCCGGAACCGCACTTGGTGCCAGGGTAATATATCACCAATCCATTTAAAAGTAAGTTTGCCTTACCTACCTTGTGTTAATCTTCAGATATACAGGCCACTGCGTTGGGAATCGTGACCGAGTGGGTCGTACCTATGGCCGGCAGACGTACAACCTGCTCATCGATCCCTGTGTCTACCATGCGCCGGAACTGATAGTCGCACCCATTCATACCAAGAAGGGTCTCAAGGACTATCCCACGCCGCATGAGCTGAAGGTGCTGCGTACGAGAGAGGAGCTGGTGGACTCGGTTTACAAACACCCCATCCTGCCAGGCTATGCCGGTTTTGTGCCGAATATAATAAAGCAGGTCGGCAAGCGTTACTTGGCAGCCGCATCAGCGGGTGTGGCCGACCATGAGACTCTTATGGAGCTGTACCGCTGCGAGAAACGAACGCTGCGACACAGGGATCTGCTGGAGAGTGGAAAAGGCTTGTTCGGCCGCAAGATCAATGAGCGACTGCTGCCCAAAGCCACCTACCGGTCACCCCTGGTGCCGGTCACCGGCGTTTCCAAGGGCCTCAAGGAGGAGGTCTGCCCGCCTAAGGTGGATAAACTCTGCTACAGCAAGTTCACGTCGCCCCACTTCCTGGATGACGAGGATGACGACAAGTACATCATCAACGGCTACGCCGGCCACATTCCCATGGCCGTGACCCGTTTTGGGGAGTCAAACCAGGTCCTTACGCACCGGGCGCTCTGCAGCTTCTCGGATTACATGTACAAGAAGAAGCGGGACTCTTGGTGTTGCGGCCAGGATCTCAGCCGGCCGGCAGTCACCTGTCCGCCGGTGGAGCACTTCGTGGTCTATCACCAGAACGACGGCCTAGTGCCCAGTTATGCCGGCCACGCTCCCGGCGAAATGTACAAGTTTGGACGCACCTACGGCAAGACCACGTACGACGCCAAGCGCTGGCTGGAGGTGCACAAGGGTCTCACTGTGCTGCCGGAGGTGGCCAACCTGGATTATGCCTATTAATTCTTCTCTTCTTTTGGTATTGTTTTGTAGATTCTCAGTGTATAATAAATTTCCTGTATGAAATTTGAAAATCCGTTATTAACCTATACTTTCCTAGCGACGAACCAAATACGAATCGATAGTTGCAGCAAATGGCCGATAGCGGCTGATATGATAAAATATCGTTGCATCGAAGTTAGCCCACCTCTACCAGATATCGATATATCGTGCTTCTGCTTCTACGTCGTTCGGCTGGTGGAAATAAGTTTTAATTGATTGCCTGTCCAAATAATGTACAAATACTCGCCAATACTGGCCAATTGGAGTGCAGTGCCTTGAGTGGCTCGCCAATAATGTGAAAGCGGACGTTTGGGCAGCGAAAAGGCCACAGTTACCACAAAACGCCAAGAGAAAAAATCTTTAGAATCGAAATCGAACAATTCAAACACACACACATAGTGCCGCACCGTTCACACACCGCAGCGCAGTACAGTACCGCAGCGAGTGCGAGCGAGCGAACAGTATCTCGGCAGATAACATACATTTGTGTACCTACCTCTCTTCCAAGTGGTGAGTTGAATGCCGATTATGCACCCTGCACGCGTCGCGCCGAGCAAGCAGCATACGACGAAAATATAAGTGGAAGTGCAGTGCAGTGTAGTGCCACAAAACACGGTTGGGACATGGGAAAGCCCCTAGGATTGGATCGATCCGTTAAGATTGCCCCGATCCCGTGTTGCCCCCGCGTAGATAGCGACCCTACGGGCGAGATTTATGGCGGGAATCGGCTGGGAGTTTGCGCACAGGTCACTAACAAGTCGGTGCGACCCCAACAACTGTGCGCCCCGACTCGACTTGTTTATTAAGAGCGAACAAACGAATAAAAATAAAAACAAAAAATATATATATGTAATTGTTGTAGCAGGTGAGATTTACGACTGTGTGTTGTTCGTGGGCTCGGAGAGAGAGAGAGCGCTTCGCGTCGTGTTTTTTCGTGTTTTTTCTTGTTTCGTATTGAGAATCGGGGGCGAATGGGAAACTGAAAAACCGCCAAAATGGGTTGAGAGTTCCTTTTGCATCGATTTTCCCGACTGGAAAAGCGAGAACTTGAATTTGAATCCCATTTCGAGTGCGCCTAAAACTTTTCCTTTTCGATTGCAGCAAAGCGAGTGCAGTGATGAGCGAATCTCTACCCGCTCAAGTGGAGGAGACCAGGGTGTCCGACGAAGATGGCGTAAAAGAGAAAGCTGAGGCTGCCGAGGGTTCGGCCATGCAAGTGGACACGACGGAGGTCACTGGCGAGCAGCAGCAGCCGCCGGGCGAGCCGGTGGACAAGGAGAAATCTGCTACGGTGGACATCAACACTCTTACCCCCTCAACGCCGTCGCAAACGCCTCCGCAGTTGCTGGCCGGCGAAACTACTGCATCGGGAACCGCGGCAGTCATACCGGAGAACATCTTGTCTCCACCCAAGTCAGAAACGCAGACGGATGAGACCAACACAGCCACGTCCACGTCCTGCTCCCCCGCTTCGGAGGGTCAGCGATCTCCAGTGGCGGAGCAGCAGCAGCAGCCGCCGCCACAGGCAAGTACGCCGCCCAAGCAGGAGCAACCAACGACGGCGACGACAACGGTCAATGGCTCCATACCAAAAACGGGAAAACCGCTATCCACGGCCCTCAGCAGCGCCAAAAAGCCCAGCAAGGCGGCGTCCACGTCACCACGTGCCTCCCGAGCTCGCAAGCCCAAGGCGCTGCCCATGTACGAGAGCGAGATCAGCGACCACAAGGTGGGCATCAAGTTGTGCATCAAGAAATCCGATGCCGGAGACAGTGCTCCGGCGGCCACCTCGCCCCCCGTAACCCTGCCCGCGGCCTCGAAGCCTGTGCGCAAGCGCATACGCAAACCAAAGCAGCCGGACAGCGATGAGGCTGAGTATGAGCCGCGCAAGAAGAAGGGTGGCGGCGGCGGCGGCGGAGATGGCCAAAAGAAGGTTTCTACGAGCGCGGATGCGGCGGCTGCGGACGAGCCCATTGAGCAGAGTGTGTGGGCCCAAAAGTTGCCCGAGGAAGTCCTCTTCAGGGTGAGATTGAAGTGGGAATGGCCTCTAAGAGCCTAGCTCACTCACAACCTCTTTCGTTTCCAGATCTTCGAGCATGCCGTGGACATGGAGGGCTGTCTGCCCACTCTCTTTCGCCTGGGACGAGTTTGTTCGCTTTGGCGGCAGGTTTCCCTTAGGCCGACTCTGTGGCGCACCATGGATCTGACCACTTGGGTCAAGGAGAAGTATCGCACTGAACTGAAGCTCAAGTGGTTTGTGGACAACCGCTGCAGTGCCTGCACAGAGCTGAATGTTTGTAAGTAACTTTAATTCCAAACCCGAAGCATTAAATCAAGGATCTCTCGCTCTTCCTTCCCTTCAGCCAATTGGAAAATAACAGACATCAATTGCTTCCTGACCAAGCTGTCCAGTGGCTGCCCCAACCTGGCTGGCATCACGCTGTCCGGCTGGAAAGGTTTCACCTCGGATAATCTTACCTATTTGGTGGACAACTTGCGCAAGTTGCAGCGATTAGACTTGAGTTCCATCAATGTAAGTTTCGGAGAAGAGTACTCCCTTAGTTATCCTGTTTTATGATGTTATTTTCCCCACTCCCAGGTGGAGATGAATGCCAGCAAGAGCGCTGTGGGCATCAACTCCTTGTGCAGTGCACTCCAGACTATGGGCAGTCGCCTCACGCATCTCTACTTGGCGCACAATCGTCTGGCGGGCATACCGCAGATAGTCGGCATACTGTCGGTGAGTACTGCTGTCCTGCAGCTCGGTTAATTTTGTATTTACCCGCCTCTAAATCCCCTGGCAGACGCACTGTCCCAATCTGGCGTTACTGGATCTCTCGAACGTGACCACTCAGGCCACATCACACGGTGTTCTACACATTGAGAAGCTACAGCGCGGCTGTCAGAAGCTTAAGGTCCTGCGGGTGACCAACTCTCACATAACGCCGAGCACGGCAGGCATGCAGGAAATTGTAAGCACTCAGGAATATCTATAACCGATCTTTATTTTACTATAACGTGCTCCCCTTCAGATGGACTCGCCCGGCTTTCCCAATCTGGAGGAGCTAAGCGTGGCTGCCTTGACCGATGAGTCGCGCATCATAAGCGACGACCATCTGCAGCGCATCCTGAAGAGCAGCTCCAAGCTGAAGCTACTGGACGTGCGCAATTGCACGCGGCTGACCCACGAGAGCCTCATTCGCCTGCCAGCCTGGGATATCAAGCATTTATTCCTGTCCGGCTGCTCGGTTACAAGGGACATGGGGTAAGTTCTTATAGTTTTGCGATTTACAGAAGGCGTATCTAACTCCAAAGTTTCCCCTACTTAGGTCGGGTCTGGAACTCATCGCCTCCAAGTGGGCACACAGTCTCATCGAGCTGGATCTGGCCTGGGCGAATGTGCAGCAGCCCATAGACAATGCCCTGCGTGCCCTCGCCGAGAAGGGCAGGGAGTCGCCGTTGGCGTGAGTATTTCTTTGAATAAATTAAACTATTGTGTGCTCATGAAAACCAATTTACTTCCTCGATGATGCAGCCATTTGAATCTGTGCGGTTCGTCCGTGTCGGACGAGGCAGTCAAGGAAATACTCACCAACTGCGTGAACATGAGCTCAATCAACCTGGCGTCGTGCCGAGGGCTGCCGCGAGGAGTCAAGCGTCTGATGCAGGGGCCCCAGGAGCTGCACGAGCTAAGGGAAGTGCTGGGGGTGCAGCTGAAATCAGGCGGCAGCAGCAGCGGGAGCAACTAATCCAGTCAGTGGGCAAGAGACCACAAACAAACACATCGGTTTTATTGTTGATTCAAGGCGGGCCAAGTTTAAATGTAATTTAAATTGTTGCAACCCCAAATAGCGTTTGTTGATTTTGTAATGTAGAAGCGCGCGCGAACACCACATATATTGCAATATTTGCATACACACTTGCAATCGCTTGCATCTTCCAATAATGCTTATCTTGTTCATAGGCCGTAGCGTGTAATTATTATTGTACTATTGTACTAGTATTTAGTGTATTCCGCGGCAGACCTTTTGTAAATGCAATATGTATTCATAATTTAGTTGATTCGAATTTTTTGCAGCGCGAAAAGCATTCACTTCTCCGAGGACTACTAGCAAAGACACTAGAAGTACTAAGATGAGAAACGACCATACATTTAATTTGCAATATGCGAGCCAATTTTTCAGTTTTTGGGCGAACTCTCGCGCTGTCCTGCTCTTCCGCTCTCATAAAGTTGAGAGCATGGCATAACTATAGAAGGCTCGTAAAGAGAACTGCCCTCTTGAGCACTGCATTGCTACAGCCTAAGTGAAAAATGTGTGTGCAATAAATCATATGGCGTTCGGCGTCTTAGTATTTCTAGTGTCTTTGCTATTAGCCCCGTTTGCAACGATTTTCAATGATTTTTTTCATACAAACATACATATATATACACATATATATCTAGTTATATATACACACTGATTTATTGTTAGTTAAGTCCGACCATTGAGTGTTTGTAAAGTATGTGTACACAGAGTTTTAAGCTAAGTTTAAACGAGTATATTTCGCAATACTTAAATGATATAAATATTATATTATATTTACCATAAATTAGTCGTCAATTCAGAGTCGCTAACTAAGGCAATTTGTAGAATGTGTTTTAACCCGATAGAATTGTACATATTGGCGTTAGAGAACGTTCCGATTGGATGTTTTTTTATATACAAAATAACCATAAATAAAAAGGTAACGCATATACCACACACACACACATACATAACGTAACGTAACATAACATAAAATAAATTAAAACAATTCAATTGTTAAGCATTACTAGCAGTTAAGAGACGGCAATTAAAGGTACATTTAATTTAAAATAAACGCAAACCTTTTCAATCTTAATGACTGGCATTAATCTGAAACATTTTGGAGAACCAGACCGATCTTAATCTGGTTTATTGATAAGTTCCACCTTATAACGTCGAGTGAGTATTCCAGGAGTATCTTGCCACAGCCAGAATCCTTGCTTGAACTTCGGCTCCGGTAGCTTTTGATTCTTATAATAATTTAATTATATATTTATTTATTATTTTCTGTTTTATTTAATATATTAATCCTCCAAAATTATTATAAAATACGTTTATATTCAAATTCAATTTCTGTTATACACTTCGATTTTGCACAATCGATTATCTTTCTTGTCGGTAATTGCTATTATCGATAACACAGAAGTCGGTGTGGCGATTTTGTTTCCATATTTTACAAGAAGTAAATAGTAATTTTGCAGCAGAATTGTGAAACACACCAAAGAGCAAAATGCACGAACAACCACTGAAGGAGGTCACCCAGCTAATCCATGCCATCAAAGTGGGGTAAGATTACCCGCTGGGACACCAGTTCGCGCTGCAACATAAGTCCCTAATCTCTTCCAGCTTGGTGGAAGGATCGTACAATATAACCAACAAAACGCTGGACATCTTCAAGTACATCATTATGAGCAAGAGCTGGAAAAACGCCGATGCCCTCATGCAAATAGTTCGTGCCCAGTGTCGGATCCTGCAAACAGCTCTGCCCCAGGAGACGGTGTCCTCGAACATAGCCAGGCGCATCCTCAAGCTGACCCGCGAGGAGTTCGATCTGCTGCATGCCAAGGTCCAGCACTTTGCTGACGACTCGCAGGCCTCGCTGTCGCTGCACAAGCTGGTGACCCAGACCAGCGAGAGCAACGTGACCAGTGACTACTCGGTGCCGCAGCAGGGATTGAGGGAGGCGCTGCTGGATCACCTCCAAGAGGTGGAGACGGAGCTGGAGACCAGCTCGGAGAACATTAGCGTGCAGGCCGAGGAGCATATCCATTCGTCGGAGATTATCCTCACCCTGGGCCACTCGCGCAGCGTAGAGAACTTCCTGAAGCGAGCAATTAAGAAGCGCCAATCCCTGACTATTATCGTGGCCGAGTGTGCACCAGCCTGCCGGGGCCACAATTTGGCCGCCAGCCTGGCGAGTGAGAAGAACGTGGAGATAATTGTCATCCCGGATGCGGCCATCTTTGCGATGATGTCACGTGTAAACAAGGTTATCATTGGGACACACAGTGTCCTGGCCAACGGTGGACTGCGGGCCGCCTGTGGTGCCTACACAGTGGCACTGGCCGCCAAGCACTACTCCGTGCCGGTGATCGTGCTGGCGCCCATGTACAAGCTGTCGCCGCTGCACCTGTGCGAGCAGGATGCCTTCAATATGGTGGGTTGTGCCGAAGATGTCATTCCCTACGATTCCATACCCGCGCGGGAGGCCAAGGTCTACAGTCCCATGTTTGACTATGTGCCACCGGAACTGATTACTCTGTTTATATCCAACACCGGGGGCCACGCCCCCTCGTATGTGTACCGCCTGCTCACGGAACTGTATCATCCCGACGATGTGGAGATTTGAAATCGACGTTTTTTTTTTAAACATACGTTTTCGTATCAGTCAGCTATTGCAAGCCAAGATGTGTGGTATTTTAAATTAAATATTGGCTGTTTAAAATAAAAATATGGAACGCTTAAAGCTAAAAAGAAAAAAGAATTAATTAATTGAATCCTCAACGGATTGGCAATACAAAAAAAACTGAATTCTTTTAACTTTAAACTCAAACTGTTATATTTTGGTATATCAGCTGCTTCTTGTCATTATCGATAACCGATAGAAATCTGTTATTGTCACAGAACTTCTGTGACTTTTGTAAACAAAATCAACTTAATTATCGTTTTCAGTCTCAAGTTTCCGCCCGAGTTTTCATTTATAAATTAGTTGCCGCTTGCAGCTATCTCTCTGTTCTTCACTTTCCACTTTTGCATATAATTATATTCTAAAAACACGTTATTTTGAGTGACTGCGCATTATTTTCGCTTGTTGCCAGTGAACACATGTGGGAGGAAGAAGAAGAACCATAACATTTCAGGTAAATATGAAATTTCCTTTGTGACGTGTTTCCATTCAAACGCCATAGTTTTCACCAGACGTCGCAGTTTTTGGTTTCCAATTCGGATCTTTGTTTCGCCACGCTATGTCGCACATCGACAATATCTTCACCCAGGTGCGGGCCCGCCTCCAGTCCGAGAGCATAAAGCTGTGGGAGGAGCCCTATTACTCCGAGGATCTTGGCTGCATCGAAGCCGCCATGGAGGTGGGTTTTTCAATTATTATAAGATTAATTTATTAACCAACTAATTTGTTTCCTCTAGAACCTGGCCGCTGAGTATGGCCGTGTCTTGGGTATCGCCTCCGATCGCTGCTATTTCGTGCTCACCGAACTCCAGGACAATGCGCTGCGCAAGCTCGCAGCTCGCCGGGAATTCAATGCCACTGGATTGGCCACATTCAAGGTGCGACGCATTGACAATCGTGGCGGTGGCGGCACCACCACAATGCAGGACATAAAGTGCGACCTGAACTCGCTTGGCTCTGATCTTCAGGCAGAAATTGCGGCCAAGCTGCAATTGCCAGACGCCAATCATGTCAAGTGCATTGCTGCCGGCAAGCTGGTGGCCTCCAATGCCACACTCGCCGCCCAGCAGCTGAAGAACAACCAGCAGCTTATCGTGATCGTGACCGGACAGGGCGACAATCACAATGAAGCACTTTACGAGAGGATCAATCGGATCAAGGCCGATGTGGAGGCGGTGGTATCATCGCGGAATCAGCTAATGGAGGTAAGAGGAACAAGAGATAACAACTGAGAATACTTATTTAATTATTCTTTCTCCTCCCTTGTCCCCTGTAGATGGAGGACCAGAATGGTAGTCCCGTATTCCTGCCACCCGACGAGAATCGCGCTCTGCTCACCGGAATGGGATTTTGCGAGAAGGCAAAGGTGGCAATGCAGCGCGAGGACTTCGAGGAGGCGCTGCTTCTGCTCCTGGAGGCCGACGAGCGCTTCGCCACATGCAACTCTCAGTTCCTGGAGAAGGTGGACAATTACGCTTTGCTAAACCTGGACATTGTGTGGTGCTATCTCTGCCTGAAGAATGTGACCCAGCTGCCGGATGCGGAGCGACGCCTGGAGATCTGTACGCGCAATTTCCGCCGCAGCTATGGCGAGAACTTCGAGCGGCTGTACGCCCTGAAAGGCAAGGCCTGTCCGGAAAGGGCCTTGCTCATGCGCCTGAAGCTGCTGCAGGGCGTGGTGCTGTTCCATCAAAATCGTCGCGACGAGGCATTCGAGCACTTCGAGGCTGCCTCTGCTTTGCTGAGGGAACTGAAGGTCAACGAGGAGGAGCTAACCATGCTGGTGGAAATGGGCTTTGAGGTAAGCGAGGCGCGTTTGGCACTCCGCTCCTCGGCAAGCGGCGTCGGCGGCGGCGGCAATGTGGAGCGAGCGGTGCAGTTCATCCAGGAACGACGCCAACAGCTGAAGGATGCCCGCAGGGAATCCAAGGCGGAGCGATCCCTAAACCGTGTAATTTCCAATGGCAAAAATGGGGGCGACTGGGTGAATCCCCGCAGTGTTTGCACCCTTACCAGTATGGGTTACGATCGCCGTCTAGCCGCTCTGGCCCTGCGGCGTTCCAAGAACGATGTTCCCCAGGCGGTGAGTCCACGAATCGTATCTTCTTAGATTCCCTGCTGATATATCTTCCTTTAGGTGGATCTCTTGCAATCACATTCTGAGGAGTTAAGGGCAGCACTGCCCAAGACGCGTGTGTCCGCCGATGCCGACCATCTGTCGCATCTCCGTCAGCTGGGCTTCGACGAGGACGCGGTGCGTGCGGCTCTGGAGACCACCAGTAACAACATGGAGCGGGCCATCGAGTACCTGCTGCGGGCCTTCCGCAGCGAAGGTGAGCTCAAGGAGACTATGGACCGGATTACCCAGCTGGCTCGCAATGGCGGCGATGATGGTCCCTCCACCTCGAACGCGAATGTGACGCCGCCACCTTCGCCGCTCATCGAGGCTGTTCTGCGCAAGGCGCATGCCGAAATGGAGACCTACAAGGCGTACCAGCGCTTCAACTCTGATCTCAGCCAGAACGATCAGGACTATCTGGATCTGCCGCTCGTGCAGGAGGAGCACATACTGGCCGAGTATCGTAACCTGCTGGAGCAGTGATCTATCCGTTGATATGTACCCTGTGTCATAAGTCACAAATGTAAAATTAAATTTAATATTAAAACGGTTTTCTGTTACTTTTTGTAATTAAATTTGATTTGGTAATCCTTTCTGGCAAGTTTCCTCCTTGATATATAGTTACTGGACGCACAGAAGTTGGGAGTCCCCGACAATATCGTTAATTTTTATTTATACGAGTGTTTTATAAACGTTATTATAATCCGTACGAACCCAGTTTAGGTCACATAATCAGTACTCAGTTCCGCCGCCTTACTTCTGCAGCTTGTCCACTTCCTGAATGTAATCGGTGCCCACCTTCACGATCACAGCTCCGGTTCCCAGGCCGGCCAGGGTGGCCAGCAGGGCGTTGTCCTTCGGCAGGGCAGACTTGATCAGGGCCCAGGCCAAAACGGAGCCCATGCTGAAGAGGGTGGCACCCAGAAGAGCGTAGGCACCACGTTTGTTGTTCTTAACGTCCTTGAGGTGGGGACGTCCGTAGATGTAGAAGGCGCTGCCCACCACGGCGGAGATCAAGAAGACATTGGTCAGATCCTTCTTGGGCAGCAGCTTCGGCACGATCTGGGGATTCATCACATTCACCGACAGGGCACCATAGCTCACCAGGCCGTGGAGCGGTATGTAGTAGTTGAAGACGTTCTCCTTGGTGAAGGGCTTGAGACCCACTTTCTCGCATATGCTGCAGGCGTCTTTGTTTTGTGTGCTGACCATTTTGTTGGGTGAAAATGCAATTAATCCGTAATAATATCGCCCGGTGTGTGGTGAGCCGTCTTCTTCTTCTTGTTATGTAAAGACCAGAGTTGCCAAATCGCGTCGACGTTAAAAGTTTTCGCCGGTTTTTGTGCAATGACTGCGAGTGTAATCGCTGTTATCTCAACAAAAAAATAAAGTTTTTAATGTTTTTAGTAATGTTTGGTCTGTCCTGTGTTAAACAGAATATGAATGTGAATATGAACTGTGGACAGAAATGGTGTTGACAATTTTGAAAGCTGTTGCTATGTTCCAATTAGACAATTTTGAATTGGGGTTTTTAAGTTCTATTTTGAGTAAGCAAGGAAAGATCACATGTCTATAATAATGAGCATTATTTAATATTTTAATTAAATTTAAAATTAATATTTAAAATAAACAACTTCCAAGAGTATCATGTTGTTAATAATATTACATATGTTTTTGGGATTGTGCTCTTTTTTTCTAATATTTTAAAGAATGTAGTTAGTCTGCTAAGATATATTAATAAAATAATTAAAATTACAATTAATGTAGCTGCTCTTACTTATTATTTACCCAATTTAAATTAAGCTTTCGCTCTTTATTTTTGACTGGTTCCGCGAACCACTCTCGACCGAAACATGTCAACTCTATGAAACAGCAATTCGTTCTTTTGCTAATAATTTTAAATAAATAAATAAAATTACAATTTATGTAGCTCATCTTACTGAATATTTAACCAATTTAAATTAAGCTTTCGATCTTTATTTCTGACTGGTTCCGCGAACCACTCTCGAACGAAACATGTCAACTCTATGGAACAGCCGGCACAACTTGGAAAACAAGGTGGCAACCCCCAACAGGCGCAGGAGAGTGTGGGGAACGGAGTGGGGAGCGAAAGAGAGCGGAATAGGTGCGAAAAATTTGTGGCTGGTTGGAAATTCCTCAATTTCGATCCGCAAAAAAGTAAATAGCAACCGCCGCACAGGAACACCAATAGATGTGCGTGCCCCACGAGCAGCACCCGACGCGTATCGCCACATCCGCAGCCAGCGCCTGAACCAGAGCGCAGTCCAGTCCCAGTCCAGTCCAGAGATTTCGCCGAAGCCCACAGTGCAGCAAATCCGTGGAAGACATGTTGACGCACAAAACTTGTCAGGCCCGTAAGAAAATGCAGGTGAGTGAGAGCGCCAATTGGACGAGGTCGGTGGGTGGGCAATCCCAACTAATCCAATTAAATCGCCGGACATCCGCCGCAGGTTTCCTTTGTGATACGGGACGCGGAGGAGAAGCAGCATAGGAATGGCGTCAATGCGCTCCAGCTGGACCCCAACAACGGCAAATTGTACTCGGCCGGGCGTGATGCCATCATCCGGGTGTGGAACACGCGCACGGAGTCCAGCGAGAAGTACATACAGTCGATGGAGCATCATAACGACTGGGTCAACGACATAGTCCTCTGCTGTAATGGAAGGAACCGTAAGTTACGCGCACACTCATCCATGGATGATCCATCCCCTAATCCCTGTCTGTTGTGCATCCCGCAGTTATCAGCGCCAGCTGTGATACCACAGTCAAGGTGTGGAACGCCCAGAAGGGCTTCTGCATGTCCACCCTGCGCACCCATCGCGACTACGTGCAGGCGCTGGCCTACGCCAAGGATCGGGAGCATGTGGCCAGCGCCGGGCTGGACAAGGCAATCTTCCTGTGGGACGTGAACACGCTGACGGCCCTGACGGCCAGCAACAACACAGTGACCACCTCTAGTCTGACCGGGTCCAAGGACTCCATCTACAGCCTGGCCATGAATCCCGCGGGCACGGTCATCGTGAGCGGCTCCACGGAGAACATCCTGCGCATTTGGGATCCACGCACCTGCATGCGCAGCATGAAGTTGCGCGGCCACACGGAGAACGTGCGCTGCCTGGTCGTTTCGCCCGACGGCAACCAGGTGGTTTCCGGCAGCTCGGACGGCACCATTAAGGTGTGGAACCTGGGCCAGCAGCGATGCGTCCAGACCATCCACGTGCACAAGGAGGGCGTGTGGTCGCTGCTGATGAGCGAGAACTTCCAGTACATCATCTCGGGCAGCCGGGATCGCAACATCATAGTGACGGAGATGCGGAATCCCAGCAACAAGATGCTCGTGTGCGAGGAGCAGGCGCCGGTGCTCAGTCTGGGGTACAACATCGACAAGACTGGGGTGTGGGCCACCACCTGGAACTCGGACATACGCTGCTGGAAGCTGCCCATGTACGACAGGTGTACGCTGAACTCCTCCGGCGGCCTGGACGCCCAGTGGACGCAGGGCGGCACAGAGGTGGCCTGCATCAAGGGCGGGGCAGCCATCAAGGAGTGCACGGTGCTGAATGACAAGCGTTATATAATAACCAAGGATTCCGAGGATCAAGTGGTCGTCTACGATGTGCTGAGGGTGGTCAAGAAGGATCAGTTGGGGGCCGTGGACTATGAAGCGGAGGTGAAGCGGCGCAACAAGCAGGTGTACATTCCAAACTGGTTCACGGTGGATCTGAAAACAGGGGTGAGTCCTTAAGTGCTTAATAATTATATAATAATTCCTTAAATAATATATTATTCTCTCTGTGTAGATGCCCACGATTGTGTTGGGCCAGGAGGAAGTGGATTGCTTTGCCGCCTGGGTGTCCATCGAAGCCGGACTGCCGGAGTGTGTTGATCCCACAACAGAGATTAAGGTGGGTTCTGGGTTTCTTTGAGGTAAAGGATCTTTCCTAATGGTAATTGTGCTTCCTTTCCTAGATAAACTATGGCAAACTATTGCTAGAGGCCCTGCTCGAGTACTGGACACCACCGCATACCATACCACCAAACGAAATGGATCCGGACATGCATGGCAATGGTTACTTCCAAGTGCCCAAGCACACGCCTGTTATCTTTAGGTGAGCCGCTCTCTTGAATGGAAATCCTTTCCTTCTATATATATACATATATATATCCCCTCCAAACCCAACAGCGAAGTGGGCGGCCGCACAGTGTGTCGGCTTTTGGTGCGCGATGCTGCCGGCGATAGCGAGAGCACTCTGCTCCATGAGACGGCGCCACAGTGGGTGACCGATGTGGTGATCGAAAAGAACATACCCAAGTTCCTGAAAATACCGTTCTTCCTGCAGCCGCATCCGCAAATGACCAAGCCAGAGCGCACGAAGAAGGTGGGTCACCTAAAGAGGTCTTTAGAGATCATTTTCTTATATTTATTGCATCTAACCAGGACCGCCTGGTGGCCAATGAGTTTATTCAATGCCGCAAGGTGTGTGAACATGTGCTGGAGAAGGTGCTCAATGCGGAGACCACGCCTAGCGGCGGCAATAATGCCAACAATTCCCTGCAGAATAGCCAGAGTGATGCCAACTCGGAGGGCTCGCAACTGCCGGCGGAGGAGCGCATTGAACTGTGGTGCAACGATGTGGTAAGATCAAGGATTTACATTCCACGTATGTGACTCGTGTTAATATATTAACCCTTGCAAGGTTGTGGATCCCAATATGGACCTGCGCACGGTGCGCCACTTTATCTGGAAGCAATCTACCGACCTTACGTTTCAGTACAAGACCAAGCAGAGCTTCAACTACGATGGTAAATAAGAGGAGGAGAAGCACAGAACACCATACCACACCACACCACTTACACACAACGCATGATTGCCTTTTTGCAATTCCCTATTACCTAACCGTGGTCCCCCCTGCCCACAGGTTCGATTGGGGATAGCCTGGAGCGCGCGACGCGCAACAAGTATTGAACGCCTGGCATGTGATCTCCCGCCTAACCGAAGCAGCAGCAGTAGCAGCAGCCGCCGCCGCCGCAGCAGTGTACCGATGCATTATTGAAAGAGAATGAGATTTAGCGCAGATCGATTAACCCTTTTTGTATGTATTTATTGATCGTCTTTGTGTTTACCTACATTTGCGGAGGAATCATTTAACACAAGCAGTCGCGAGCTTTTGTTTCTTTTTTTTACCGCTTCCTTCGTTTCGAGCTTTACTCCACGAACTTTAGATTCAGACTTATCAGGATTAAGCTTGCGACACACACACACGCGCGCGTAGTAGAGATGGAGAATAATCGAAGTTTTCGATGTTTTTACATATTTTTATTTTTAATCGATTAAAATCGATGTTTCTCCAACTCTAACACGCTGCGTTGGAGTAACTGCAGACATACCATTTACATGTATTCGCATCCGAAGAAGCATCTAGACTATAGGGAATTGCGCATATATGTATGTAATATTCACAATTGTTTCACATTAGGTTTATGAATTATATATATAATTATATACATAGAACGTAAGTACGTACGTATAAAGAATCTGTTAAAGATACAAAAAAAATCAATGCAATTGTAGAAGTCCAACCTGTAAAACGCTCTATGCAAGCCAATTTGTACATAAGTAACAAAAAAACAAAAAAGGAAACAAAACAAAAAGCAAAAAGCCAGGATGAAAATCAATTAAAATTAAACTTATTAAATTATTTGGAAATCAAGCTTGGCTCTCATTCCCTAACCCGCCCAAAATTTGCTTAACTAAGAGTTCCTAGCGCCGCCGCCTGCCAACACGCGAATACGACTCGATGGTGGTCAGCAGCACGAGCAACTGTTGCTTCAGCGTCAGCGGTATGTTGTAGCCGGCTATGAGGCGACGCGGCGTGTCGCTCGTCCGTATCAGCCACCGGGCGATGAGCCACAGGCAGTTCTCCCGCAGGGATCGGATGGGAAATTGGATCAGCACCTGGCTCCGCACGTCACACAGCTCGTCCGGATTCTGGGGATTCTTGGGCACCCGCACCCGCACGGGCTGGAAGATGCGTCGCGAGCGGACGTGCATCCGCTCGCCCGTGTAGTAGTCGCGGAAGAACCAACTGTGGGTGCTGAAGGTATTGACGCGCACCTCCTCGAAGGGCTTCAGCGTCAGGTATCGGTTCTCACGGTCCCTCTCGCACACCCAGTACAGATCCAGAGTCCGGAGGGTTGTATTGACGAACAGCACGTACACTTCCACCAGGCCGGGGGGCTGACCCCCGAGCTGGCCGTCGCGGTTGTTGTGCGCTATTTGGAGCGCCATCTCCACCAGGGTGCCAAGTCTATCCGCGATGGCTATTAAATCAATTTTCGTTGTTTTTTTTTTTGACTTGCAAGCAAACAACAAGTATAGATAATAGAGGTGGTTATATTTCGATAACGTGAGTTATCGATAATTTTCATTGTCCAGTTGAAAATGGCACAAAAAGTAAAGCGAGCAAATATGGAGGAAATTTGATTAAGTAATTTATTGCGCCCAAAACTGTTTCTTTAAATGTATGGTTTTTCATAGCTTATAGTTTTTTTTGTAAACAGCAACGGAACATTATTGTTCAATTGAAAGTATATATGATCTTTAAAAATAATTACCAAGATATTAAAAATTGTCTCTGAAACTTTCTATTTGCTAACACTGTTTCGATAAGCACTTATCGATAACAAGCAGCTGATCCCTTCTCTAAAGCAAAAAGTAAACAAATAATTTAGTAAATTCGTATTTTATTTAAAATTTAGGAAATCTAGCGTTTATTTAAAAAGAGTTCCAGAAGAATTGTGCTTGAGATATTCCCCCAATATGGCATTTTGCATAGCAGTCATTGGCAAGGATGTACGTTCTCTCTACTTCTAGCTTTACACAAATATTTACAATTCTAATGCCCGCAGAACGCCCCGCTGTACTTGACCACATCCGACATGGAGCAGGAGCTGGAGCTGCAGTACCATGTACATGCCGCCCTGGACGTTGTGGAGGAGAAGTGTTTAATTGGCAAGGGGGCTCCCGAGTCCAAGGAACTCTACCTGGGACTGCTCTACTCCACAGAGAATCACAAAATGTTAGCTTAACGTAGTATATTAGCCATTATATCCTTGTAACCTACCTCCATTATATCCCTTGCAGCTATGGTTTCGTGACCAACTCGCGGGTGAAGTTCATCGTGGTCATTGACTCTAGTAACGTAGCGCTGAGGGAGAACGAGGTGCGAGCGGTGGGTTCCTAATCCAGCTGGATGCAAACTTAACATTAATACTTTGCTTGCTTCTCTCCAGATCTTCCGCAATCTTCACATACTCTACACAGATGCCGTCTGCAATCCCTTCTACATTCCCGGCGAGTCCCTGACTTCCAAGTAAGCGCTGCGATGTGTTCCCGCATCCCGAAATCCTTCTCACTACCATTTTCCCTTGCAGAAAATTCGATCGCGCCGTACAGAAGCTGATGAGCGGCAATGCCTAGACTGTTGATTAAGGCAAAGTTAACAATAAAGCTGAATTATTTATCGGATACGGGTCTTTCGTGGTGGGGGGAAGAAGTTAGCTATGTATCTTTTCTCAGGAGGGATGTCAAGGTGCCCCCGCCCGAAGCTAGTGCCGATCAGATTCAAATTGAGATACGATACGCACAAGTTGGAAACCGGTCGCGCTTGCCTGACTGAAAGCGAAATTATGCTAATTCCGGCGATATTTTTGACGAAAATAATTCGAGAATTAATTATATCTTTACAATGTGTCTGCTAGTTGACACATACTTAGTTAATGTCTCCGTGTCGAACTCGTCTTCCGTCTGCGCCGATCTGCGGCGATCCAGCGTGATCTTTACCCGATCCGCGCACACATAAACTTGTATTTTGGCTTATCTTATGCATAATTAATGAAATTAAATCCTCCGCGTCACTTGACTTGAACTTGGGCGCCACCGGCAGAAGCATCAGGCACAACCGCACCAAGCCTCGATGCCATCAGTAGCATATAAAAAGCCGGCAGAAGTTCCACAACGATATCAGTAAGCCTTCTCAAGTCTTCCAATCAACAACATGAAGTTCTTCGTAAGTGGCTCTTATCACAAGATGCTCCTCCCCCTCCCAAAGGAATCTTCTAACTGACTGGTGCTCTCCTCCTTCCAGATTGCTTTCGCCTGCCTGTTGGCCCTGGCTGTTGCCAACGAAGATGCCGGAGTCCTCCGCAGCGAGCAGGAGGTTAATGTGGACAACTTCAAGTATGCCCTGGAGCTTGACAACTCTGTGAATGTTCACCAAACTGGTGAGCTGCATGGTGAGGAGTGGATTGTCAAGGGAGACCAGGCGTGGAAGTCTCCCGAGGGCGAGGCCGTGTCCATCACCTATGTGGCTGATGCCAACGGTTACCAGGTGCTGTCCGCCAACCCCCCTCTGCCCACCCCACCACCAATCCCAGAGGCCATCCAGCGCGCCCTGGACTGGATCGCTGCCCACCCCTCCAAGGAATAAGTTATGTTTGTTAAAAAATAAATGCATTATAAAGTAAACCCCCCCAAAGTTATTGTTATTGCAAAGGACCCGCAATGCATCTTCGTGGGCAGCGCGGGGCTCTGACAAGAAATTTGAATAACGAAACACACAGTTCGTTAGGAAACAAGTTTCCCTAATTTTATGCGACGCAGCACAGCAAGTGAAGGTCAGCCGGCGGCGACAAGACACGAAAGAAAACAGATAAATATTAGTGTATTTGAATAGGTCTGACAGATGGCCATTGAATGATGAGCTAACCCTGAACTTGCGCCGGGTGTCTAGGTGTACATCCCCCGAAAGTTTCTTCACTTTCGGTTTCTTTTCCCGAAAGAGGAGGAAAGAGTCGTCGTGGCATACTTTTGGGCAGGTGGCCGCCCTGATATCTCCTCGGGCTCGGGCTCAGACTTCTGTTGGCTGTTTGCCCCTGAACATGGTGCTACTTCTCACCGACGGTTTTTGTTTCCCATATATAATAAACAACTTGGCTATCACGAAGCTCTGACAGCTTCATTAAATCGAATAATACTCCCAGAGACTGAGGGAAGATTTGATCTGAATGAATTTCTATTAATATGTGAGTATTCCCTTTTAAAAGTATATAGAATTAAGAACTATATAGTATCTATTAAGAGTGTTTAAGTTTATTATGCCATTAACCATTTATTAAATCAATATTTCATCAGAAATGGCTTGGTAGAATTAAGTATCTATCTCTATTGTGCGATTAACCATTTATTAGATCAATATTACCTCAAAAATGCCTTCGTTATATCAAGAGAAAACTTCCTGTTTGTTTTCTATGAGTAAGAGATGTTAAAAATCTTTATCAAGACTTAGTTAAGAACCCTAAAAAAGATTTACATATAACAGATAGAAGATAACTACGTTTCAAGTTTTTCTATCTCACAAATCTCTTGGTTAATATCAGGTTTAGGATGTTGGGGTCTTCTTTTTTTTATGTGTGTGTCCGGGAGACATTTACCAATATTTATATCGCCATGGGATAATCAGGCTCTTTGTTCAGATGGGAAATGTTAGGCTTTCGGCCTTTGAAAGTAATCCGATCCAATGCGATGCGATGCCACTGCAATTATGACAACGAGCAAAGTGAATGCCGTCGTCAATTACGATGAGGCTGCCTGGCTGGCTGGCTGCCTGAAACCCAGGGGCATCCAAGGTATCTAAGTATCCAAAGTGGCCGCCGCGACGATCAAGGCTACACCTCATCGTCGTCGTCGTCGTCGCCTCACAAATGTCAGAATAACATTGAAACGCTTGCGCTCCGGTTAGCGAGTGATTCCGCCGCCAAATCCGTTGATTCTGATTCGGTTTTGGATTCTGGGTCGTTGAGGCTAATCGCTCTGGAAGCTCGACATGGAAATATGAAAACCCAGTAACCGCCACTTCAAGTGAGGAGAATAAGAACCAAACAATGATGGATTGAGATGCTGAGATGGTGAGAGGGTGCCGTCAACCTGCCAATATGCCTGTCTAGGGGGATATCACTGGAACACTGCGGGAAAAAGGGTAATTAAAAGGCAAAATATGCAAATATTCGTAGGGTTAAATATTCAAGATGGAAAACAATGAAAATTATTGTTTTTTTATAAGCCAAAATCGGTGTTTAATCTTTTAAAATCAAAGCTTTTTTAGCTCTAGTAAAAGTTGTTTAAAAATAAATGATAAATATTACTGAAAGAGTAGATTTCTTTTAAGTTTTATAGTTAATTTAGTTTTAAATTTATTATGCTTAGCCAAATATTTAAAACAAAGACTATAAGGTGTATTATTATAGCTCATAAAACTCAAACTTGATTAAAAAATAACATAGCAAAACTTCTACAAATTTCCAAAATATATTCCCGATTAAAGATCCATATTTTCCCCCCGTGTAACCTGCACTGTAAGGCATTCATCATCCCCTGCAGGGATTTCCAAATCTCTAAGATTCCTTCTGGCGCCCTGAACAAAAAAAAACTATCTTTTCAAAGCCCAGCTGTTGTCAATTACTAATTCCTGGCATCTGAGTTATGCGCCCCATCTATTAGGCTGCTAATTAATTAATAAGAACATAAACAAATGGTCAATATGTCACAGTGACGTCAACTTTTGTCGGCTGCTTTGGCCGGCGCTGTCATAATCCGTAAACAACATTTTGGTTTCCTCAATATTCTCGGCCAATACTCCCTCCTCTCGCACGATATTCCCAATATCCCCCATCGAATAGCTATTTAATGTATAAACAAAAACACGTCTGTAATTCCGAAAATGTGTGCCACACAAGCGCAGCTATTTTATTGAAATAATATAAATCAATTTGCATATCATTGTGTGGTATTAAACAAAGCGAAAACTGATATTATGGCTGAGATTTAAATTTGAATATACATTCAATACGTATAATAATAATACGTATGTGTGCCTTGGAGGAAGCAGAACCGCAAGAGACAATATTCGAATCGCTTATAAAAATGTTTTTTAGCACTCTGCTCGTCGTTTGATATCCCCCCCCCCCCTGAGGGGGGTTATGGTGGGGCAGGGGGGTGCTCGGTTGTCCGGAATGATTCCATCCTCTTAATTTATACCCAATCTTTAATTGCCCGTTTATTTGGTCGAAGCTATTAATGATTTTGTGGGCGCGCCGTGCCCGTGATTGATTCATAAAGCGTGTCACCCACCGAGTTGTGAATTGGAAAATGTGATCGAATTTGCTCCAATTATGAGTGTGGGATATGTGATACATATTTAAATGAGGCACCACTTAAGCGTACACTGTGGGAAATGGCAAGGGTGGTAAGGAAATTTGAGGTTTTGAGTTATTTATATTTTTATCTTAGGCAGAGTTGTATTTATTTAATTAAATAATATCTAAATGTCTGTATTTCACTTATTTTGTATTGATAATAACAGATTTTAATAGTTAATAGGTACATATAATTGTATTTATATAAATTATACTGAGTTTACCCTTACCTGAACTTTAAATTTAAGATTCCTGAATTGCTTTCATAGTAGATCTCGTTTATATATCGATAAGGTAAAAATACTTTACCTTTACTTAACCTTTAAGTTTAAAATTACTCAGCTGATTTCGTACTAGATCTGCAAATTAATCGAAGATTTCTAATGTGTTTATATTCAAAAATTTATTATAAATCGATAGGGTAATACGTACATTTGATTATTTTTGTTTGGAAGTATTTAACCTTTTCGTAACCTTTAAATTGAACATTACTGAGTTGCTTTCATGCTAAATCTGTAAAGGAATTGAGTATGCAAATATCGATTTTAAATCGATAAGTAATTTCTTTTTCTTCTTTACAGCGATTAATATCAATTTTCTATTACCTCAATCCCAAAAACTATTTTATTTTTTCAATGAAATTAAATATTTTTATGGTTATTTTCTTTTAAAACAAACAGTTCTTAATTACTTTTGTAATTTCACTATATTAAAATTCACTTAGTAGTTAATACTTAAAATAAAAATTCCCCTTTAAACCTATAACATGTTTCCAATACAGAAGGAATCCGTTTATTGAGTAGTCGTCATTTAATTTGCCATAAATAAATACCAGTATCCAGTATCCAGCGAAAAAAGAATATAAAACAACAAATGTTTTATTTAAATGTACGTTAATTTAAGGCTCTTAATCGTCATTAAGCGTGTTTAGTTTTAATGAATGGTGACATCTCATTTGGGAACTGGTTTATCTCAGTCTATCAGTGGCATAAGATCTTGCGGAGATCTTCCACAGATCTTGCACAGATCTTCCACAGATCTTGCACAGATCTTGCACAGATCTTCCACAAATCTTCCACAGATCTTTTATAGATTCCCTATAGAACTCCCCTCCCATTTCTCTCAGTGCTGCATAAAAATAGTCATTCTTAAGCTTAGCAAACCACTACAAAATCGTATTGCTCTTCTCTCTGGCAGGCGGGGGAGGAGTGATCTTGGCGGCGCGGTGGGCGGTGGGTATATGTAGATGGTATGGTGGTTGTGGTGGTGGTCTGGTGCTCTGGTCTGATTTCTGGTGGCCAGCACCAGCAGCAGCAGCAGGAACAGTAAATGCGGCCACAATGGTTTTACAGTGCTTTTCGCATTTTCACTTCACAAAAAAAAAAAGAAACCAAAAATTAGAAGCACATTCTACGTTTTCTTTTGTTTATTTTCACCCGGTGGCTTGGTTTTATTTTCGAAAATGCTGCTGAAAACCATAAATTAGCTTGTTACTTTTGGAATGCCTCGACACGGTGGCGCAGTGTGTGGGTGTGTGGCGCTGCTGCTGCTGCTGCTGCTGATGGGCTTTCGGGATCTCGAGATACGCAGAAGTGGGGAATACTGATTCAGTCGTTAGCGGAGATCGATCTGGTGAACAACTAGCACAGGATTTAACATGGATAACATTGTAAGTGGAGCGAATGGGATCAGGATTTGGAGATAATGATAAAGATTATCAGCTAGAGGCTGCTGGAGAGTTGATAGAAATCATAGAGTCTTGAAATCTTTGAGGGTCTTTGCAAGATTACATTGAAAAATATGATGTACCATGCTGTGACCTAGTTTCTTTACAAAATCCCTGAGTTTCCTTACTAAACTCCATTTCCACTTGCCTTTCCAGGATGAAGACCTGACCCCCGAGCAGATTGCCGTTCTGCAGAAGGCTTTCAACAGCTTCGACCACCAGAAGTGCGGCAGCATCTCCACCGAAATGGTGGCCGATATCCTGCGCCTCATGGGACAGCCCTTCGACAGGCAGATCCTCGAGGAGCTCATCAACGAGGTCGATGAGGATAGTAAGTACTCCAAAAAAAACCCCCTTCAAAAAGGAGACTTCAACTAATACCAAACTTTCCTCTTATAGAGTCCGGTCGCCTAGAGTTCGAGGAGTTCGTCCAGCTGGCCGCCAAGTTCATCGTTGAGGAGGACGACGAGGCCATGCAGAAGGAGCTGCGTGAGGCTTTCCGCCTGTACGACAAGCAGGGCAATGGCTACATTCCCACCTCCTGCCTGAAGGAGATCCTCAAGGAGCTGGACGACCAGCTGACCGAGCAGGAATTGGACATCATGATTGAGGAAATCGATTCTGACGGCTCCGGCACCGTGGACTTTGATGGTGAGTAGTCCGCTGAACGACCAATTAGCCGCCGTCACTCGGCCGATAAAATTTAAAATTCTCTGGCCGAATGCCAATCGAGAGGCATTTTCCATTTTCCATATATTTTTTTGTTGTTTGTTTTTTTTTCCACACAAATTATATCAATTTGTTGCCTCGCCTCTCCCGCGTTGGGAGGAGGAGCGCGGCTGCCCTTGTAGACGCGTCTATTTTTGGAGCCTTAGATCTTTACACAGAGAGACCAAGAGACCAAGAGACGTATCATTTTCAGGCAGATTTTAGAGGAGATTACAGCACCTTAGGATTTGGAAGATGACTTTGTTTGTTTGTTACTTGATATGGAAGCATATTCAGTGGGGGAAATGATTTAAGAGATTACTTAGGAAATTTTTATTCTATTTCTAGTAGTAACATAGTAAACATAAAGAAAGAATAACACTTCTTTAATTTTTATATTTCTTTATATTTTTGTTTTGTTTTTATTAATTTAAATGTCTAGAATATATTGTATGATATATCTTTTGCTTAATATAAATATTTTAAGCACAGTTTACTTGCTATATTTAGTTAATTTTTATTTATTCCAATGAAATCCACCTCGTGCCTTGTCATGGTCGCCAAGTACCTATTTTATTAATATTTGTATCAATATTCATTATCATAAAACAAAAGATTTACCTATTTAAAGATTGGATTAGCTTAAATTTAATTACTCTTAATACCTCAACTAATTTCTCCACTTTCGCTTTCCCCCATTTCTCCCACAGAATTCATGGAGATGATGACTGGCGAGTAAGCTTTTATGGAACCAACACATCGCTCTCATCATTATTAATTGTCTACTACCCGCTATCCCTGAGGCTTGAATAAACGTTTTGTATTTGATTTGTACGATTGAGTATTGAGTAATCATAATTACGCTATAAATAATCAGCTTGGGCAGGAACTACGAGGCTAGAAAAACCCAAACCCAAAGCGCGGCAAACATTCTACGATGCAACTATCTATCTGCATCCGAGTTGAGTCATCTTAATTGAAGCTTTCTGGCTTCGAGATTATTATTTTTCGATGCTTATGCAATGTTAGGCTGGGAGTGGGCGTGCCGCCGGCCTGCACAGCTCATTTGTGTGTTAATTTGGCAAGGCCATTCGGCGTATGAGTGATGCATGTTGCGCATACGCAGCGTGGACTTGCAGTACATAATGTTTTGTTCGTTTTTTATTCTTTTTCAATTGAATTCTTTTTCCATTTCTGTTTGATGGCTGGAACTGCAAGTGCGTGCAAATTCCTTTTGCCACTTGGCTGGCGTTCTGGTTCGCGCAGCTGTGCCGCCGCCACCGCCGCCTCGTTAGCTCAAGAGATGAGATGTCCAACCCATGGAGAATGCAAGCCAGACTGCAGCTCAGTTGCCTTTCCAAACTGGCAAATGTCAGTGAGCATTCTCCTTGTTTTTTTTGCAACAAAAGATGTCAAGCATTTTCGCTAAACTTGGCCCCCGAAACATGCAACTGCCCTTTCTGCCAAAAGTTTACCTCAGCATAAATATTTATGTATGTACATTAGTAGCGGGAGAAGGAGGCCCCTTGGCAGATGGATATTTTGCCGCCAAGTGGAGCAACTTGTTTTGCGCAATGCCCCGAGGGTGTCGATATTAAGTGGTATTTATTTCCAGTTTTCCACTCAATTGTTTAGGTGAAAGGTCACCCGATGGACTGGACCCGGCCCCAGCCCTGTGAAAGAGCTGCCACAAAGCCCCAGCAGCCTGCCCGGATTTATGGACATCCGTCTGGGGTAGCCCCCTATTTCTATATGCGATTCTTAGCACCAAGCCAAGCCAGGCCTGGCTAGTGTTTCCCAAACGTGCCATTCAATGGAGATGAATCTGCAGCGGCTGAATGATGCGCTCGGGCGCTGAGGGTTTCGATTGGATTTCAATTTACGAGCAGCAAGCGGCAGCAACTTGCTAATTTTTACCAACTCGGGAGAGATGTGGCTGAGAGCGTTTGTTTAACGAGACAAGGTACATTGGGTAAACGAGATGCCGCCGTTGCTGAGACAATGGGGCGAACCTATGCAGCTACCTCGTCCTCCTCCTCCGCCGCCGCCGCCACTGTCGTTCTTCTCCTCCCTTTGGCTTGCAATTGTTTTTGCCCCAACACACAGCTGCACACGATTCGCAATAAATGCCATAAAGTATCAAAATCTCAGCACTCGCTCAGCAGCAGCAGCGAGCTCGGAGCTGCAAGCTCCGGCTTCGGAGCTAGAGCTAGAGCTCATTCCATTCCATTTGATTGCATTTGGCGCCGAAACCAAGTATAAAAGCTGGAGAACCCAGGCTGCGATCGGCACATAAGTAACGTGACAACCGAGGAGCCACATCACGACGCGGCGGTGGCATCTACATTCAGGACTCGCGGGGTTTTGTTTGTTCGTTTTGTTTTGTGTCAAGGATTGTGGCAAGGATTCAACGGCAAATACCATTTGGAATATTAACTTGAGAGAGTAACAGACATGGCTCCTAAGTGGGTAAGTTCAGTGGCTACAGGAAAATCAAGGAGTGTTCCCAAATAGTATATAGTATCTAGTAGATACCTTCTAGGTATTCCAGTAGATATCCACTAGATATGTGGATCTTTGAAGCTTTGGTTTTTCGGGTTAGAATTAAAACCTTTCAATAGTAAAATTTACTTTCTTGCGAGGATGTGATTCAATAAATAAATAATTTTCTGGAATGGCTGAAGCTAATTAAAATTTTCGATGTTTCGGAAAGCAAAAATAGATTTTAAATCGATTAAAATTAATGCATTTTTAGGTTTATTTTCAAAACACAGAAAATCTCTCAACTGAGAAAATGTTCCTTTAATGTTTTCAGAGCACATTATGACACTTAAGCCACTGAATTTTTAATATTATAAAAGAGTTTACTAAAATTAGACTATCTAATGTAGGATCAAAGAAAATATCATCATGGCAGGACTAAATTATGGATGGATGTTTTTTTATAAAAAATTTGTTTCTTAAATCATTAAAATTTAATTTTTTCGAGAAAGCTATGCTTGCTTGCAAGGATATCCTAATAAAATACCCTTCTTAAGAAGAGTTAGTCCAGAAAAAGGATCTGTGAACGATTTCAGACTTAAATCATTACAAACTTCAGCCAAACATACGAAAATTTTACTTAAATATATAAAAAGTTATTGAAATTTTAAGAAAGGTGTTATAAAACCATAGAACATTATATTTAGATCAAGTCAAAAGTGCTAAATTAGCTAATTCTATCTCAATACTTAAGAAAATATTTAAAAAAACAGCTAGGAAATTAATCCTGGAAATAGAGCTGGAAAAGAATCAAAGCTTTCGATGATTGCGATATCAATTATCATGGAAGTTCTTCCAGAACTAGCAGGAGTGCCTCTCCTTGGATGTTTAATTTTGCCAAAAAACTAAATTGGTAAAAATGTAAATGTAAAAAGATAAATGATGTATGAGGGGGTTTGGCGACCCTTTTGCTTAAAAAATTAATCTGAAAAAAGGTTAATGTTTAAAAATAAATCACTAGAGTCTCCCCCCTCCCCAACAAAGGTAAAACCACTTAGTACTTAACCGACTCATTAAAGATCGAGATAAATTAATTGACTTGCCGCAGGGAGTGTGTTGAACTAGCAAAGGAAGGATTTCCCCATCGCACTTAGCATATCCGATTGTCTCGGAAAAGATCAAGTAACGCATAAATTAAAAGGCCATTGGCAATCCGCGATGGAGGAGGAGACGATAGATAGAGATGCCTGCTGCTGCTGCGGCTGCTGCTGGCACGCAAAGTTGCCCAAGTATTGGATCGGTCGTGTCCGTCCCGCCTCCAAAGCAGATCATCGTCGTCGTAATGGAAATGGAAATGGAAATGGAAGCAGTGTTGGTGGCTGGCAGTGGCGACCCAATTGGCAGCCCATTTGCAATTACCGCAATTATATTTTTGCAGTTGCGAAACGCTGTTGTCGAAGATGTCTGCGCGCCGGTCACGAAATCCCCCAAGAGACTTCTCAGGCTTCTGGCCCAAAGGGGCAGGCGTTGGTTGCATGTGGCACCATACACCATACTCCATACACCTCATGCCTTGCAGATGAGTCAAGTCTCAGTCTTGTGGCAAATGTCAGAATTTTCATTATTCCGAGAATTGCACATTATTCAGGTGCGCGACAATCGTCGGGCGACACAAAAGTGAGCTCATCCATCGATGGAGCTGTTAAGGGGGAGTCCATAAACGGTTTAAACTTCAACTTGACACTCGCTGGTCGAAGCTGTGAGACAGTGCCTGCCCCAGCTTCCAGCCCCATTCGATCCGTTTACTTAACCTTCCCAGCCAGCGGCAGTTGCAGTCTCTTGAGATTGTTCACACGCTGCCTCTGCTGCTGCATCTTCTTCTTTGGTTGCCACAAGCGGCAGACATCTTCTGTCTAACAAGAAGTCCATAAATATCAGAGTTCGCCGATGTCGATGAGGAGCTTGATATAGTCATTGCTTAGTATTAGGTATTAGCTGTCTTAATGGCCGATTTGCAACAATGGAAAATGGGAAAACGTGAGCGGCAAGATGATGTCAATGGGCGCGCGCGCGCGATTCATTGATGAAATGGAAATGGCCGACATTTTGGCCACACTCTTGACCCCGTTCGAGGTCGCATCCTCTCTAGCTACTTGGTTGGTAAGCCATTCTCTGAACAGAGGAATGTTCAAGCAACCATGTTAAGTGTTAATTAATTCCTTTTAGGTATTTTTAAGATGGCATAACTTGTACAAAAAGTAATTCTTGTTAACAATTTTATGGCCAACATAAGCTAACCGAAAGATGAGTTCTAAAACTTAAAGAGTAATTAGAAAATATTGAAGAATTTTCTTAATTTTAATGGGGTTTTGTTTAATTTAAATTAACAAATCTTATTCTCCCAGAATATATACGTAAAACTATAAAATCTTACACAGTAATCAACTTTAATTTAATGATCATTCCCTGATTAAGTTATTTCCATTCATTAAACTTTTATTTGTTCATAAATAATAGCCCATAAATTTCATGAAATTAGTTGTGGGATTTTTTATAGACTCTTAAGATATAGGATATATATCTTTTCATTCCTTAATTAATGGATATTATAACCTATAGATATATTACACAATTTGTTAATTCCACATGTAGCACATTTGTCGCGGTTGGAGTGTTCCTCCAGGCCAAGTGGAGGCGTGCATCGCGATGAACTTTTCACTTAAGTTGCATAAATTTTGGTGGCTTGATCTCTTCCAGGCTCTGCTGATCACGACGCTGGCGCTGACGCAGGCAGCGAAGCTGGATAACAAATACCTGCCGCCTCCGGCCAGTGCGGCCAGTGCGGGTGGCAGTCCAGGAGCGGGGCTACAGGGCCCAGGAGGTGGCTTCGGAGGCGGAGGTGGCTTCGGCGGAGGCGGTGCTGGAGGTGGCGGTCCTGGGGGTGGCTACGGGGGAGGTGGCGGTCCAGGAGGTAGCTTCGGAGGCGGAGGCGGAGGTCCAGGAGGAGGCGGCGGATCACGAGGCGGAGGCGGAGGAGGCTTTGGAGGCGGTAATAACGGATTGGGTGGCTTTGCCAATGGACGACCCATCGCTCCCGGAGGCGGCGGCGGCGGTGGTCCCGTTCCCCTACCGCGACCCAATGCCCCGGCTGGAGCACCTCCCGCCGGCGGACCACCTATTCCCATCCTGTCGTTCGTGAACGAGAACGACGGCGATGGCAACTATCGCTTCAGCTACGAGACCGGCAATGGGATCAAGGCCCAGGAGGAGGGCACCGTGAAGAACAAGGGCTCGGAGAACGAGATACCCTCCGTGATGGGCTCCTATTCGTACACGAATCCCGAGGGTGAGCTCGTTGAGATCATGTACACGGCCGATGAGAATGGCTTCGTGCCCTCGGGCTCTGCTCTGCCAACTCCACCGCCCATTCCGGAGGCCATAGCCAAGTCACTGGCCGCCCAGGGCATCAATGTGCTGCCGGGCGGTGGATTCAGCGGCGGTGGCGGTGGCGGTGGCGGCCATGGTGAGTAATTACCCGGAAAATGGTTTGACTTTTACTTAATGAATTCCATACCTCAGGAGGTGGCGGTGGCTCTGGAGGTGGCGGAGGATATGGCGGCGGATCAGGCTTCGGAGGTGGAGGCGGAGGACGCGGAGGCGGAGGCGCCGGTGGAGGAGCAGGCGCTGGAGGATACGGAGGCGCTGGAGGAGGAGCGGGAGCTGGAGGATACGGAGGCGCCGGAGGAGGAGCAGGCGCTGGAGGATATGGAGGCGCCGGAGGAGGAGCAGGCGCTGGAGGAGGAGCAGGCGGTGCGGGAGGATACGGTGGCGGCGCAGGACGAGGCGGAGCTCCAGGCGGTCCGGGAGGCTCGGGAGGCTTCGGCGGTGGCGGCGCAGGAGGAGCTGGCGGCGCGGGAGGAGCTGCCGGTGGTGGAGGATACGGAGGCGGCGCCGGACGAGGTGGTGCCACAGGCGGTCCGGGAGGCTTCGGCGGTGGCGGCGCGGGTGGAGCTGGCGGCGGCGCGAGCGGATACGGAGGCGGTGCAGGACGTGGCGGCGCGCCTGGCGGTCCGGGCGGCCCGGGAGGTTTC